>PVIY010014621.1:0-47302 GCA_004026745.1 Myrmecophaga tridactyla
CCACAAACTATGTTCCTCCATCCCATACACTCATGTAGTTCTGGTTTCAAATTACATGTTTATATATCAGGAGTCCCAAACTACTGAGTTATCATTACATTTTATGCATTTTCCTTTTAAATCCTATAGAAAGTAAATAGCTCAGTTACAAACTGAAAGCAAAACAGTACCGGCATTTATATTTATCCATGTCATTACCCTCACTAGAGATCTTTACTTTTTCATGTAACTTCTATTTAAAGTCTAGTGTCCTTTTCCTTTCAGCCTGCAGAACTCTTATTAGCATTTCTTGTAGGGCTGGTCTATATAATCTACAATATCTTAATTTCTCCCATACTTTTGAAAGACAGATACCCTGAATATCTGTTTTGGTTTGCAGTGTTCTTTTTTTTTTCTTTCTGCACTTAAATATGTCATTCCACTGCCTACTTGTCTCTATCATTTCCAATGAGAAATTGGCTCTTATGTTTGTTGTCGCTCCCTTGCGTGTGACATGTTGCTTCTCTCTTGCAGGTTTCAGAATTCTCACTTTTATTATAATATGCCGCAGTATGGGTCAATTTGGGTAATAGTTCTGTTCAGGTGTCAACTTGGCCAGGTGATGGTGCCCAGTTGTTCTTTTGCTGTAGACTTAAATCATCGGCATGTTAATTCATCTGTCGTTGATTACATCTGAGGTTGGTTAAGGGGTGTGTTTTCCACAATGAGTGACATTTAATTTGATCTGCTGCAGGCTTAAAAGGAGAAGTAGCTCAGCACAGCTTAGCTCAGAGCTCAGAGCTCAGAGCCTACATCAACCCAGACATCTGGAGATGTAAACAGGGAATGCCATGGGGCTGTTTGAACCCAGAAGCCAGGAAGGAAGGCCAGTAAAAGTCGCTGTGTACCTTCCTATGTGACTGAGAAGGAACCCAGATGAAAGCGAGCTGCCTGATCTCTGAAGAACTGTAAATTTGTAACTGAATATATCACCTTTTAAAAAGCCATTCCATTTACGGTATATTGTATTCTGGCATCTTTAGCAAACTTAATCCTGTTTGGAGTTCATTGAACATCTTGGATGTCTTTCATTTGGGGAGATTTTCAGACATTATTTCTTTGAATATTCTCCCTGCTCCTTTCTCCATTTCTTCTCCTTCTGGGACTCTCACAATGAATATAATTTTATACTTGATGATATCCTATAGGTTCCTCAGGCTCTGGTTACTTTTCTTCATTCTTTCTTATTTCTGTCCCTGGGACTGATTGATTTTAATAGTCTTTTCCTAAACTTTTTTGGTTCTTTATTCTACCAATTACAATCTGGTGTCGAACCCCACTACAGAATCTTTCATGTCTGTTATGATGTCCTTTAGCTCTGTTTGGTTCCTTTCCATAATTTCCATCTCTCCGCTGATATTATCTTTGTTATTATTTTTCATTTTCCTGATTTCCTTTAGTTTTTTTGTCCATGTTTTCCTTGAGAATATTTAAGACCATTTATTTTACATCTTTACCTGGTATGTCCCAGGTCTGGTCCTCTTCACTGATGTTCTCTAATACGGTAACCTTCTCCTTTGCCCAGGCCATTGCTTACTGTTTGTTTTTTGTGATTTGCAATCTGTTGTGGAAACCTGAATGTTTTTATATTTTAAGGAGTTATCACTGAAATTTAGACTCTTAGACATCTATTCCTTAAACTTATAACAAACTAGTGGTATGACAGAGCTATCCTTGAATGCCAGGAGCTAATAACAACCAAACAAAGATGCTAAGAAGTTGGAAAACAAAAAAATACCTTTCCCAGTCTTTGCAGATTGACCTGTGCAATGAGTTAAAAAAATATCTACAGGCCAAAGGATAGAGGCCTACCTGATTCTTTCTGTGCATGTCCTTGTTTTGGGCATGCAAGTGTGGTCCTAGAAGCACCCACTTTTACACTACTCAAGATGTCTCCTTTTCCTAGGAAACAGTTTCTTCAGGGTCCCAGGTACCACACTGTTTGTCCTAGAGCCTTCAGTCTCTTGCTAAAATAAATAGTATAAGCAATGCCAAGGTTTGGTGACTATGTGGAGAAACTGGAACTCTCCACACCCCAGAATGGATAATAAATTGATACGACCATCTTTGACACTTTTTGGCGTCTATTAAGTTGTACATTTGCCAATATATATTTCAGAGAATTCACTTTCAAGCTTATACCCAGCAAACACATACAAGGATGTGTACCATAATATTGTTCATGAGAGTCTCAATGTAAAACAAATCAAATGTTAATCAACAGTAGATTGGATAAATAAATTGTGCTATGTTCACATCATGGACTATAGCTATTCACAGCAATAACTACAACTATACAAAACAACACAGATGAATGTCATAAACCTAATGTTGATCAAAAAAAGCCAAATGCAATGTAATACACACTGGATATTTCCTTTTGTACAAAGTCTAAATATGAGAAAATGTAATCTGTGATTTTTGAATTTGAAAGAGTTTGGCTTTTGGGGTAGATAGTGATGGGAAGGAGACCCAAAAGTAGCTACTAGAGAGCTGATGCAGTTTATTTCTTTATTTTGGGTGCTGACTTTGTAAAATTACAATGCTATATATTGATATTTTTGAGCTAATGTATATATGTTATGTTACAGTAAAAGTTAAAATATATAAGAATCATTGTCCTAATCCTTCTCTTGCTTTCAAACTATCACTTAATCTCTAGCCAGTTCAATACCTATCTTCTATTTGCTCTCATTTAACTTTCGTAGTATTTTGCTGTGTCTTTCATCCATATCATTGTACAGAATCAGTGAGCACTTCCTAATTGTCAGTAATGATCTCTTAAAGTCATCATTTGGCATTTTTCCTGCCTCCTGAATCATGAAACTCTCTTCTCAATTACTTTAATTCTTTTTCTAACCTTCCATATTAATGAATCTTACTGTTTTCCACGTACTCAGTCAAGCAAGAAATATGTGACACTAGATAATAGGAAATACTAACTGTGGGAATGGGAGAACACTTTAGAGATGATGGAAAAATAGAAACTACCTCTACTGAGTATTTTTTTACACCTTGAAACACTCTTATTTATTATTTCAATCTTAATGGACTTGATTTTCATCATACTTGTCAAGCGCAATCCTACCTCAAAACATCTGAACTGTACTTTCCTTTGAGGAACGCTTTCCTTCAGAGATCTGCCTGGAAACTCACTCATTTATTTCAGTCCTTGGAAATGCCTGCTTCCATCCATCCACTGGTAGTCTCTATCCCCTTACCCTGTTCTATTCTTCCTATGTTTAGCATTTGTGAACAAATAAATCCTGACACACAATCTTATTTGTTAACTCTCTCTAACAATGCAAGGTCCATTAAAGCAGAAATTTTCCTTTTTTATTCTATTGTAGTATGCTTAGTACATAGAATTTAGTAAATAACAACAAATATTTTTTGAGTTAATGAAATGTTCATTATGTTAGAGTTCTCTATAAAAACTTTTTTCATGGTCTCATAGAAATACTGATATAATGAAAAATATATAAATTAGGAACATGATTACATTAAAATGGAGAATGAGAGAGCTTGAAAATGGTACGTTTCAATTCTAGATACCATTTAAATATCACTTACAATGCTATTTAAAAAAATTACCCTTATTCAATAATGGCTTCATGGAAGAGGGAGAATTTAAGCAGCAGCACATCTTGTAAATAAGAGTAATATTTGCATGATTCTTTTACATATAAAAAGAATAGGAAATGATGCCATTTCTAAATTTTCTTTTATCTTGGTAATTCATACCACTTTAAATCATTAACTCATAAATACTCCTGAATTCCCATTGAAAGAGAAACCAAGGGGTGATATATCACCTTTGTTTTACAGCTGAATAAATTAAAATAGAGAACTGAAGTGACCTGACCAAGGTTGAACAGAATTTATGGTTAAACTTGGAGTAGGACATAGCTGTCCCAATTATCTTCTCTGCATCATCGCTTCATGGTTTCAACTAACTCTTTCAGTATTGTAGATTTTATGAAGTAATAATTCCATTTTTATTCATATATTGGTATTTATACCAATATCAACTATCTTTGAATTTAGTCAAGATTGTAAATTATTTCAAATAGAATCAATGGTTCACACTTCAAATATGGTTCAAACATAATTATAAGTTGAGAATTTGTAGAAATTGCAGAAATGTTGAAATGCATGAATATCTTTCAGTTTACTCTTCAATGGAAAGTTGAGGCAAACACTCACGCACTGAATTTTAAATCTCATCATACCTACTTCTATCTATGACCCAAAGCAATGCAAGTACATATGGTAATTTTGAGTTTAAGAGAAGAGAGACAATTTGCCCAAGGTCATGTAAGCAGCAATCTGCGCAGTATCGGAACTCTACTCTGAATTGGTTCCAAACTGTTACAATTTCATCTTGCTGTGTTTTCTCTTCGTCAAGAGTGTGCATTCCAAGTTAGATAATATTCAAGCACTAACTAAGATGACAGCATTATGGACAAGATGCCTAGACAATCTTGGAGTGCCAGAAAGCAAGGAAGTGTTTGAAAAACAAAGTAATAGGGTATGTAAAAAAGGCACAGGGACCCCACTGGCCAAAACTGGAATAATCTGATCAATAAAACAAGCAAAGTAATATTGGAGGATAATCTAATTTGTAAAAGAAATACCCATGAATATAAATAAAATGAATATAAATAAAAGATTAAATAAATGCAGCAGGGAAAAGACACAAATCTCTTGCACAGGAGAATTGCAAATGATTAATGTAGGGACCCTACCCTTAAGGAGAGGAACATAACCGCCCTCAGTGTGGGCTGAGCAGAGGGACTTCCTTTTGTAGGGTATGGCATGGAAATGGAAGGGCAGAAAAGGGTAACTTTTCACAGGGAAACTTGAAAACACCACAACTGCCAGGGTATTAAAATTAATATTAACAGCGATAAGTCATGTTGTAAGTCTGTACCCCTGAGGGGTGAAGTGATGAGAATGGCATTTCACTTTTTGTGTTCCTTCTCCACAAAATCTATAATACTAGTCTAGTTATAAGGAAAACATCAGAAAAACCCATACTAAGGGACATTCTACAATATATCTGACAAGAAATCTTCAACGCTGCCAGGGTCATCAAAAACAAAGTCTGAGAAACCATCACAGATTAAAGGTCATGAATAATAAATATGGTGACTTGGATGAGATTCTGGTACAGAACAATGACATTAGGTAAAAACTAAGAAAATATGACAAAGGTATAAACTTTATTACTTTACAAACTTTATTAGTGCAGTTAATATTATATCAACATACATCCATTAGTAGTGGCAAAAGTATTGTGGCAATATAAGACTAACAGTAAAGGAAACTGGGTGTAGGAAATAAGAATTCATGCAACTTTTCTGTCATCCTAAAACTATTCTAAAATTTAAATGTTTATTTATTTTATAAAGTGAGCATGCACAAAAACACACTCTTGGAATAAACATGCACAATAAAAATGCTTTTAAATACAAAGTTGGCATGATTTTACAAACATACACCACATTTAAAATGCAATTCATTGAATTCAAAGGACTTGACAATAAAATGTTACACTAAAAAAAATATCTTTCGAGGGGTGCAAGGGTAGTTCACTGGTAGAATTCTCACCTGCCATGTGGGAGACCCAGGTTTTATGCCCAGCTCATACACTTCCCCACACACACTCCCACAAAATAGATCGACAAATGGTGCCACTATAATGGGATAGCCTCGTGGAAAAAAACAGAAATGTGATCCCCACCATACAGCATACAAAAAAGAATGTTTTGTTTTTCTTCCATGTGAAAATATCCTCGATCTATATATTGTTTTTGAACTTTAAAATTGAACTCTACTGATGTACACTTCTGGAACTTGATTTTGTTGCTGTCTAAAATTTGCTTTTTAAGATTCATATTTGTTGAGGTATATAACAATATTCAGTAATTCACAGAATATGGTTCTTTTCCATCCCCAAGCAATGTGGGATATCAGTTTTGACTTCCTGTTTTGGTTTGCTAAACTTGTCAGTATGCAATATTCCAGGAATGGATTGATTTTTACAAAAGGATTTTATTAAGTTACAAGTTTACAGTTCTAAGGCCATGAAAACGTCTGAATTTAGGCATCAAGAATATGATACCTTCTCTGAAGAAAGGCTGCTGGCATCTGGGGTTCCTCTGTCACCTGGGAAGGCACATGATAAAGTCAGCTGGCCCTTTCTACTGGGCTGATTTCAATGGTTCTCTCGCTCCTCTAGAGGCTGTTCTTTGTATTTCATCTTTTAGCTTCTCTGTGTCTTGTGGGTCTGAGCATCTTTGGCTCTAGTCCTCCAATGGTTTCATGTCTCTGGGTTCTGTATATCTCTCTCTCTCTCTCTATGTTTTTTTCTTTTCTTTTCTTTTCTTTTCTTTTCTTTTCTTTTCTTTTCTTTTCTTTTCTTTTATTCTCTTTATAGAGGATGCCAGTAAAATGATTAAAATTCACCTTGAATTGGGTGGGTCACATTTCCATGGGAAACAACCCAATTGAAAGGTCCCACCCACAAGAATGGATTAAAAGAACATAGCCTTTTCTGGGTTGCAGAAAAAATTCAAACCAGTACACTTCATATCTGCAGGACACTTAGCCTTGTCCCATTCCAGTGAGACTGACGGGGAATCAGTGAGACTGACTGGGAGACACCAGCCACCACCATGGCCCCTGGCCAGCTGCAGTGCATACTGCACTTCTGATGGCATTTCCATTTTTGCTGAGACTATCCCCTCACTCTATTTCAAACTGGGCTATGTTGAAATGTTTTTATTTATATTTGATCTGGCATTTTTAGTTATTTATTCTCTGAGGTTTTCAGGTTTTCCAGGAAAATTCACATTGCCAGAAATAGGAGGCTATGCTTCATTTTAAGACCTAGCCTTCAAAATCACATGCAACCACATTGCCTTTATTCTTAATTTCTTCTTCATAAAGCATTTGATCAAAGCCAAATATCTGGGACTTTGGGCATGTCTAGGGATTTTCTTTTATGCACGAACTGTGTTAGACTAGGAAACCTACTCTTCTCATTGTAATAATTAATATTTTTAAATTTTCATATTTAATTTTGTGAACTATAAATATAAATATAATTATACATTTAAATAATAACACAAACAGTGCTATACTTAGAAATGGTACTTCTGCCAAAACAGAACTGTGGACAATTAAGGTCAGAATGAGTGTCTATTGCTGAAAACAATTAAGTTACTTTTCTTTAAAAAGCAAATCTGGTGGAGCAAAACTGTTGAATTTGAGCTAAGTGAAGAGAAATGAAAATGGTAGGGGTATATGATTTTTTGTTTATTTTACTTAACCAATACCCTGTCAGATACTTTTCTACATAATTTTCTAAATATTAACTAAACAATTCTTTTCAACAGCCCATTGAATTAGATACTATCACTCCATTCTGCAGATGAGAAAACCAAGTCTCAGGTGGGTGAGCAACTGGCCCAGGATCATGGGAACAGCTGGCAACAGATCCCAGATGCGAATCTGCCCCATTTGCCCCTAAGCCCGGCTTCTTAACCCCTATGCCATGCAGCCTCTAGCATATACAACCTTTATCCAAACTCAGGCTTGAATTTTCCTCTTTCCCTCATGACAATACTTGTACTATTCAGAATAAGATACATTTTAGCTCTATCACTTTATGTTTAAGAAGGTTTGTCATTGGGCTTTATAACGATATTTTAGTTTTCTTGTAAACAGGAAATGACTAACAATGAATTTGAAATCACACAACATTTGAAAATTCCAAAAGCTTGAAAAGAACAGCTTATAAAGCAGATGTTTGACTGCTTAAGGTAAAACTCAAAGAAATACGAGATTCTTTCCAGTAAGATTTATTTATAACTGAAAAAGTGCTTAGGGAAAATGAGTAGATGCAATGAAAAACAAATGAGAAATCAAAGTGAAAAGGCTAATAACTTCAATAGCTAGAGATTTTTAAAATCTCTACATAATTGGAACTCTTTGCCAACTAAGATGTGTGTGTATGCATTTAATAAACAGGAGTGGCATCTCTCCCATTTGGGTGGTGACCATTGTAGAGAGAACTGACACTGATATGTTATGAAAGGAAAGATTTTCTGAAGGCAGGTGCATTTGGCCCCTCACTGAGGTTGCACATTAATTGGCAATCATTACACAGAGAAGATGACACAGTCTTGTTAAAATGTCAAATAGCCTCCTAAGGCAGAAGGTTCTCTAAGACATGTCGAAACTGGAAACCATTTGTAAATGAGTTGTTTTATAATGAAGGATCTTTCATGGCTTGAGTTGTTTTATAATGAAGGATCTTTCATGGCTTTAATAAAGGAAAGCTCTTGAGTTTGGTACTAGAAATCTGCAACAGGATGACAGAAAATATCAATTACTCGGTCACTGACAGGCAAAAGAATAATTTTGAATAATAATGTTGAGGGGTGTGAAAGTAGAAACTATCCATCTAGAAATGGTATAACCAGAGTTTGTACATCAACAAAATCAAAAGGTTGAATTTCAAACCTCTTCTGAAAGAAAATTCAAATTTTCTTTCAAAATTCTGCTTCTGAAACTTTTCCATTTTCTGCTAATATCTGTAGCTTTATTCTCAACGCTACCAGAGGTGTTGCATCTCTGGGCAGTCTTATCACCAAGACTTAACAAAATAAGGGGAGAAAACTTACCCTCTCCCTACATCAATCTCCCCCTCAGCCTGGATGTTGACAATTTTGTTACTGTTAGAATTTGAATTGGCTTACCATTTAAATTATTTACCAACTAGTCTTTAAGAAGATTTTAACTCAGGAGACAGCAATAAATGTTTTCATTAAACATGTTTCCTCAAATATGGATTCTTCTCTCTGTCTCATAACCCCCTTAGAGTAACCCTTATAACAAATGTCTAAAAACCTTGGACAACTTTTCACTGAACCTTTTCAGGTCTAGCATTGTGAGCCTTAGTTCAATAACTTTGAGTCTTAAGGAAGCACTTACTATTTGAAAATAAGTAATATAAAAGCTTACAGAACAAATAAAAACATGCATGTACACCCATGAAGATGCATCCAATTGGACTCTCTATAGATTCCATGTTACTTATGCAGTATATTTTTAAGATAGCATCCACCAATATAAATAACTAGAATATGAAACACTGAGTTTTCACTGAAAGTAAACAAACAAACAAAAAACGTGCTTCTCTTCTTCGAATTAGGACAAAAGTTGGCAATTTAAATGGTAAATGATTTTAAGAGTATGTCTATTCCTTCAGGAAATTTTAACATCTTTTGCCATCGTTCTTGTCCCTTTTCCTATACACCTTTCTAAAAAGTGTTATAGAACACTGATGATTTTTCTTCTTTCTGTGTGTTTTACTGTCATCAGGTCTTATAAAAGATAAAAGAAAAAAACAATTGATTAATTCTACAATATTTATTGCATTCTTAATATGTGACAAGAGCTCTGCTGTCTCTCCGAAATATAATATATATGGAGGAAACACTGATGAACAAATTTGTTTAGTAAGCAATGTTTCCACAGAGCTAGACCTTTTTCTTGTAAAGTCAGGGGGCTTCAGGCTCCCAGGCCACAACCAAGGAGGATTACATGGGGAAAGAAAGCTCTCTACTCCCTTCCACCATCCCCACCTGTTTGGTTTCCCAAAGACCAGCTATTTATCTTGCAAGGCACAATTCTGTGAAAAGATATTGTAATCTCTGTTTGCTGCTTTCAATAACATGGATCAATCAGTCTCATATGCCTGTACAGATTCATACTATGAAAAATTATACATTACTGCATGCATTTGCTTTAAAAAATCTCAAACTTACTACAGAAAGTTTGCAAGAATAGTTCAATAAAATTTACATAGACTTAATATAGATGAAAAAATTTGCAAAAGTTTTGTATCTTTGCTGTGACTCTTCATACCTGCTTCTTAATATTAGATTGTAACCTCCCTTAAAACAATGCATATGTACTTTTTTTTCTGATGACCCATAAGCCACTATTATATTCTCAGCAGATAGTAGAGATATTGGCACATATTAGGAATGTCACATATATTGCTGAATTAATTGACTTTTATTTGAAGCTCTTTGTAAGACCTGATGAAATTGAAGCAAATAGAAAACTTAGAAAAAATGTCTATGTTCTACAACCCTCTCTGGAAAGATGTACAGAAAAAGGGTCAAGAAAGATGGTAAGAAGTGTTAAACAAATCTCTTTAAGGTTTTTTACTTTATTTATGTCCTTTATCATTTCTCTTGATTCTATACCTATGTTTTTATTTGTTTTGCTGTCACTTTTGTTTCTTCTATCTTTGTCACACATTTGCTTGGAGGCTAGATTTCAGGAAAAAAACATCTGAGTTTTATTTTATTTTATACGCTGCGTAAAAGGAATAACAGAAATCTGAATACATGTGATAAGGACTGAGAAAGCTAATCCATCTTCATCACCCCTGTGAATGAGACTAAGGGACTATTTGCTCCCATTATTTCATCCTGGTGAGATAATCAGAATTCAGTGTGCAAGTCAAAGCACAGACACCAAACAAACAGAGCTAGCTGTCAGTGTGTACATGTGACTAAGGCTTGTAAACCAAAGATGAAGATGTCACAAAAAGAAAGGGAATGCAAAAAAATGGCAGAAATAATCTTGTAAAGAAAGGTCCACCAGCAAATAATGCCTGAAATGAAAGCTAGAGATGGGGAAGCAACACCCTGACACACTTATGCAGATTTTGCGAATAAACGCCAAAATCTCTCTTATTCCTGGGCACCCTTACTAAGCCTTCTCCTCCACAAGTCTTTATGAGCACAGTGCCCCGGACGCATCAGCTTCTTGAAGACCTGGGGAAAAATATGGCTCCAAAATTCAAGTAAAACGCTGTAAAACCAAGTTAATATATATTCAAAGATCTACTAATTATATAATTGATGTCAACTAATATCAACATTCATTTGTATCATTTTTATAGTCTAATGTGGGATGGCATGGATTTAAATAATCTGACGTGATGAGACCTCCAGGAGTAAAGGTGCTAAGGACCTATGAGAGCTTTTTGGTTTTATCCTAACACAGAGGTGGATGTTCCCATGCTTATTTCTGCTGCTTTCTGGATTAGCTTTTACACATCTAGCTTTGCAAATGAGGAAGAAGGAAGAGGGGAAGAGCAGCAAAGGAAAGGGAAAGGGAGGGGAGGGGTGGGGAGGGGAGGGGAAGGGATAGAGGGAGGGGAAGGGAAGGAAGGGAGGGAAGGGAAGGGAAGGGAAGAAAGAATGTTTAGTTTCATTTTATGTAAATCAAGACAGGTTGCTTGTACAACATAAAGTTTCCAGATCCATTAGTGTTCCTTCAAACTATGTAACATGCTTTGAAATTGGAATTTCATTACGTTTAGCATTATTAACTTTAAAGATTTTAAAATGCACTTTGTGCAAAAAGGTTCACATGCAAATTTAAAAGACAAATCAATTTACGTTATTTTATGCCAGAGTGCCCAGATGGAAACAAAGGAAAGGAAGAATTGGATGAAGAAGTGTCTCCAAATGTATATGCATAGATAAAAATAGGCTCATGGAGGTTGTCACTGAATGTCCAGCAAGAAAGTGATTTTGTTTATTTTATAGTTTGTACAGAATGTTTGTCTTTAAAATGATGTTAAAGTTTTGGCAGCTGAACCGTCTGTTCCTTGCATCTAATCCCAAGCATTTGAATATGATGTCACTTAATATGGGAGCCAAGATAAAACAGACATCTTTGGGATAGAAATTAGCCAGCTGTCAGGAAGTAAGGGTGGGGGTTGCAGGAAGCTACTGAGATTGCTGCCACTTGCACAACGTGGAGACTCTCAGCAAGGCATTTCATCATCTTTCCTCACCTCGTTGACAGCTCCTCTGTCTGTCTATGTCTGCTTTGTAGAAAGAAAGGAAGTAATATTATACTGTCAAATGGCTGACATTGTCCAGGGTCTTTATGGTAAAAATGTAAGGCTTCCTCCAAAATAATATTAATTATAGTTATACCATTTAATATTGCTATTGTATTTTAATTGTTTAGAAATGAACCAGTTGTGTTAGAAGTTGATATAATAAGATTATTAATGTGCCATAATGTACCAGTGAAATTATGTGATATCTGTGTCAAGATTAAAAAAACTACAAATCATTCTTTAAAATTTCCTAAATATAAATGCTACATTTAAAAGGATTTTTTCCATATCAGTGTAAAGGATCAAAAACTGTAAATGGTACAAAGGCTGGAGCTTTGGTTTCAGTTTTATTATTTTGCATCCCATTTATATCCACAATAGATTATAGTCAGCATTCAATAAAAGGCATAGGTAAAATAAACTATTGTCATAGAAAACCAACAAAAAAGAATGTACAAAATACTTTTATGAGACGGGGAAACAAATATTCCAGAACAGAAGCATTAAGAAGTATTGGAAGCATTAAGAAGAACTGGACATAACATTAAATGATCACCTAAATCATCAGAAAATTTCCTAATTTACTGATACCATCTCCAAAATATAAAAATATTTTACCTTGCAGTCCAGCAATTCTATTCTGAAATATTATCCCAAGGTAAATGGAAACATAAAGATGCACATGCACAGCTTGTAACTGCGTATTATAGAAGTGTTATGTATAGTAACCTAGAACTGGCAACAGCGCAGATGTCGCTCACAGATGAACAGATACAGGGACAATGGCATAGCTGTACGATGGAATCCTGCGCCACAATGAAGAGGAATGGACTGCTGATACATGTAAAAACATGGATGAATCTCAAAACATGGTGCTTAGTGATGGATGTCAGATCCAAAAGATGGCACACTGTGCAGTTTCATTTCCTCATGGAATTGTATAGAATTGGCACAAGTAAGCCTTAGTGAGGGAAAGCAGGGGATGCTGGAGGGTAGGCTGACTTTGAAAAGGACCAAGGGAGCATTTGGGGTGGTGGAACCATTTTATATCTCCATTATTGTATGGTAGTTGCACAGGTTGTAAAATGATAATCTGGCACAGATAATCCCAAATGTAAATTTTCAGTATTTATATTAACAGTAAATGAATTCAAAAGTCTGTTTTCTATTTAGAAGCATAATGACCAAAGCAGCAGAAGTAAGACACATAGGTCTATTCAATTTAAATTTAAACAAATTAAAATGAAATGAAATTTAAAATTCAGTTCCTCATTTGCAGTAGCTGCATTTCAGATGTTCAATAGCCACATGTGGCCAGTAGCTACCACTTAAGAGGGTGCAGACCTAAGATATTTACAACATTACACGAAGCCCCATTAGACAGCCTTGACTTAGAAAGCAGATTAGTGAGGACTTGTCAAAGTTTCTTGCATTATAAAATTAGTATCACCGAATGGGCATTCAAGGGTCAACAAGGATCTAATATCCTAGATGGTGGCTTCCAAATCTTCAAAGATCTGGGTAATAATCCTAGATAAAATTTTACAGGATTAAATTCTAGTCAGTCTCTTCTTTCTAAGTATTTGAAGTCTTTAAAATTTTAGTATCAGAATTTTTTGTATCCCCTATTCTTTATAATGGTGTATTTATCAATGCATTAGTCTGATGTGGTTCCCTTGCATCCTGTAAGACAGGAAACTTTAGGAGGGATGAGTCTGCAGCACCAACCTGGTGTAAAATATGGAGATCACCATAGTTTTGCTTCAAGGTTCCAACAATCCTACAGGGACCGTTGGATTTTTAGGAGCCTGGTCAGGAGATGCCCATGATATGAAGTACAGACAGTGGGTGAAACAGATTAGGAAATTAGTATTTATTGCATGAACGAATGATGAAGACCTATTGTGTGATTAAGGCTGTCTAATATGTGATGATAATGTCCAGAGATGTTCTTAACAGCATCTGTTAAAACGCTGTAACAAAGCACTGAATAACCCTCCCAAGAATGAACCTAAAGAAGGTTCTACAAATTGGGGAAAAAAATATTTGGCTATCATTCTGATTTTCCCAGGAAAACTGCTATAGGTGAATTTAAACTGACTTCCCAGGATAATGCTTGAAAATACAAAGTAGTAAAATTGAGGAGGTGCAAGGGTGGTTCAGTGGTAGAATTCTCGCCTGCCATTTGGGAGACTCAGGTTCGATTCCTGGTCTATGTACATCCCAAGCAAACAAAAAGCAAATAAGCGTGCAAATAAGTGAAAAACCAACCAAACAAAAATTTAGCAAATGGTACTACAATAAGGGATTTTACATGAAAGAAGAATGAAATGTGACCCCACCATACAGCATACAAAAACCAAAAACAAAACATTAAACATAATATTAAAATTCAAATAAACATGATATGTGTCATTTATATTTGTATAACAATGATTAATAAACCTGAACTTTAAAAGACATATTAGGTTTCAAAAGAACAATTCAATGTAAATGGTATTTTATCAGCTTGTCATTTATCTCATTGTATACAATTGATATTGGCACAGCTTATAAGACAACAGAGTAAGTTATCTTTATAGGTTGTATTAATGCTCATATTAATCTGATGTGCCTCAATGAGGAAATGGCAACATAGAACTTCAAAAGAAAACACAACATTTTCAGGTTAGACTTGCACTGTTTGAAGGAATGTTAGCTAAAATTCAATTATGCAGATCAAAGCAAAGACACAATTGAAATGTTACCCACATGAGAAAATTTATGACCAGACCGATAAGTCACTGGTTCATAAAATTTACCTTTGAAAATATTGTGATGTTTTAGAAATATAAAGCTATTGACATATTTTTAATAAATCCATATTTTAATCACTAAAGTTTACAGACCATAATCCACACAGTGAGTCAATTCAACAAAATATTTAGTAAGAAATTATTTACTGCATGGTTTTAAGCCCTGAAGAAGTGTCTTAGAAATGAAAGATACGAATTCTTGCTGTGATGCCTGCAATTTAGTTGGTGGGTTTGGGGGGTAGTTCTGCACGCATGTAGTTGAGACTAGCTGGTAAGTACAATATGTTTTTAGATTTTCCCCTTAAAAATAGGAGAAAACTATAATAGGCACTGCTGTTTCTTATTAAAAGGAGCAAATCTCTAAACAATCTCTTAAGATATTCAAATGTTGTTATTAGAGTTGTTTTTGCTGAATTAAACAGATTTTTATGTGACCCCTGTCCAAATAGACAGTTCAGGAAAGAAAAGCATGTATTCCCACATCTCTCCTAGCCCAGCCAAAGGTCAAACATCACAGCATTTCACAGCCTCAGAAACTGGCCCTTCATCTCTCTGCAGGCTTGCCCTGCTACCATGACGACATAGCAACTGGATAAAATTAAATGCCATTAAATATATGCACCTCTGCATATTTTAAGTGTTAACTCTGTTTTAATATGATAAGAACAGAATGACCAGCCATAGATTAAGGAATTTCAGAGCTTTATCTTAGGTACTGTGGCAAATGATTGTTTAATTTACAGTCAAGCTGGCTTCAAAAGCCCAGATTCTTGTTGACCTGGATTCAAACATCACTTCCCATCTTGATTATCATCTTCTGCTGAGGGCTGATGAACTGTGACCATACGTAACATTAACTATTAAGAGAAAGGGATTTCAAGACACAGGTTGCCCTTTAGAAATATCACTGGCTTAGTACCTTTTAATACATTTAATCTTAGAGGTTGTTCACAATGTATGAGAGCTAAAAAATTTGAAAACTGTCACCAGCTTTCCTCCAACACTGAAGCTGAGGCAGGTAAGCTGTTGCCAACGAGACTTCACACACCCACAATTGTGGGTAAAGCTCTATTATGAAAAGCCATCTTCCAGGTTTTCTGTGTGTCAGGCACATCCATCGTCTTTTTACTACATTGAATAATATATGAAAGCCTTTTTAATAATACCCTGCCAGTAACTTTCCGAAAGTCTAAATTTTTGTCTAGATACATCATGTGGTAAAAATAAAACAGTGTATATTGCAATCCCAGGCATATACAAGTTTTTTCACTGTTGCCATTATTGATTAGTTCAATAGCATTTGCTAGCTTGTATTTTGACTGTCTGCAGTCAAAATCCGTGTTTCAAACTGTCAGCCCCTGCCTAATAGAGCATTGCATGACAGAGCAGAGGTTCTCAAAGTCTGGTCTCCTGCACAGTAGCATGGCAGTATCCTCTGGGACTTTAGAAAGGCAAAATTTCAGGTCCCATGAGAGACCTATTGAGTCAGGAACTGAAATCTTTATTTTTGAGAGTCATCCGGGGGCTGGGGGGGTGGGCGGTGCAAGGGTAATTCAGTGGTAGAATTCTCACCTGCCATGCCGGGGACCTGGGTTTGATTTCTGGGCCATACACTTTCCAACCAACCAAATAAACGAACAAACAAAAAATCAACAAATAATGCGGCAATAACAGGCTACTCACAGGGGAAAAGAATGAAACGTGACCCTGACATACAGCATAGAAGAAACAAAAAAGCCATCCAGGCAGAGTGACAACCCACCAGAGGATTCTGAGGCAAGTTCCAGTTTGAGAAGGGTGGGCTAGAGCAGCACCAAAGCTGGACTTACTGTGACCCAAGCAATGCTGGAGGGTCTTTGGGACCCCTACCTGCTATTGCTGAACCCCCCGACTGAATAGGGTGTCTTCAGCATCATAGGACACGGATGTGGTCCCACTGAGGTCCAGGAATTTATTCTTGAGCAGGAGCTAGAAGCTATTTCCTAAAATCCTTCCATGGATCCTTTACCAGCCCCTCTTAAATATAAGATCATTCTCTGACAGGAGGGTAGGAAAGAAAAAGTGGAGTGCAGTTTATTTTATCCTTCAACATTTCTCAGAAGCTCAAGAAAATCTTTTTTTTTTTTTTTTACCTCCTCAGCATTTTCTGACAAATATATGCTCACTTCTGCTTTTATTATTTCTGAAAGTTGTTTTTACAGTTGTATGCCACAGCTTTATTTGCTCTGGTTTACATATGCTTACTTGCATATGTATATTCTTTTAACATTTAAATTCTCACCTCAGCCAGGTGATTGCGTCAGCATGAGCAGTGATGGCATGTTGATAATATGTACCTTTGACATGATGTGATGAGAATGGCACTTGACCTCTTTCGCTTTCTTCCCCAAAACTAATAACTTCTGTGTAATAGTGAGAAAAGCATCAGAGAGCTCCGTATGCAGGGACATCTTACAGAATACCAGTCCTTTTCAAGACTGTTAACATCATCAAAAATAAGAAAAGACTGGGGCATTACAACCAAATGTAAAGTGGGGCCTGGAACAGAAAGTGAACATTAAGGAAAATGTGAGAAACTCTGAATAAAGTGTTGATGTTAGTTAACAATGATGTAACAATATAGGTCCATTCATTGGGACAAAGTACTGTAATACTTTAAGATGTGCATAGAAAGTAAAATGGGTGTGGGTGTATGGGAACTTAACAATTTTCCTGTAAACATAAAACCATTATAAAATATAAAGTTTATTTAAAAAGCAAAAACAACAAAAGCCTGCCAGAGGTGCTTCACCAAGGACAATGGATCTTCAACTAATGTTTGGGTTCAAGTGGAAAAAAATTAAATTCACCAGAAAGAAACATGTTTTTGCGTTATTTTTTTAAGTACTTCTTTGCCACCCTCATAAGTATGATTCAGAATTGCATTTATTGAAAATCTCCCACCTACCACCCTTGGAACAGTTTTCCCTTCAAGTCTCATACTATGGTAAAAAAGTTTCCAATTTTAAAAATGCATTACATATCAAGCCCTCAAAAATATTTGAAGTATTAGGGCATTCAAATCCCAAAACTGGTATAGCCTTTTTAGGTTGCCTAGAAAATCCTACCTTTTCACTGGCTGTTAAGTCTTATTGGGAGAATTTTGTGTCTGTAACCTTAGAGCATCCTAAATATTTACTGAAAAGCACTCTATATACTTGTCATTAAATATTTTAAATATCTTATCAACAATGATATTGCTCCCCAGATAGAGACTTAAAGAAACCATTTACACTTCATTTTCTTAAAATAGTCATCATATTTGGATTGCAGGGAATCATGGATTTCTAACTCATGTATTTCCAACACATGCATGTATGATGGTATAGATAATTGTTCCAGAGAAAATAGTTTATTTAAAGTAAATGCTTGTGAAACATGATCCAAAATGAATACCACCTGTGTCAAAAACAAAACAAAGCACCGCTGCTGCTTTTCAAAGAGAAAATGAAGTTGGATATTTTATACAACCACTGCCAAATCAACTGGATGAATAAAAAGCAAGTCACTATTCAATTTTATCTGGTATCTATGTACATAGACATTTAGTGTGCTGTAAAGTCTTCCAAATATGTGGTAACACTAATATGAAACAATATTTGTGATATTTATTGTTGTATGCAGCTCTTCCTCGGGTAAGTATAAATACCTGTTTAAAAGCAATGCTAGGCTTTGATCAGAGGACCTCATAGCTTCAATTTCTTAAAATTGTCATTTATTCCATCAGAGATGCTGTCCCATGAATGAGGCAGCTTGAACTGATCCTGCTTAGTAAACCAGATTCTCAAATGCCTGTGCTCTGTTGCCGACAGCATTCATTGTTGTGATGCATTTTAATCAGCTTTCCTTTTCCCTGCTCATAGTACTAAGAAAAAGTTTCAAAAATTGAAATAGTAAAGCTTTAAAGAATTTACTGACATCAAAAGCTTTAGAAGAAGCAATGTTTTTATGGGTTCAGATAACAAGAGAAAATACATTGGTGCAGAGGAAGGAATACCCCAAAATCCAAAAACGATAATTAGATATAGATGCCTTTAAAGAAACCAGAGGCAAGGGTGCCTGAAAGTTCAGGTGGAGATGGAGCCGGCAGGGCTGAGAGGGGCTCCCGGCCACCCTCTGTACGTGACTGTCTCCTCAACAAGATATTATGTGCCTGCCTATGAATCTCAGTTATATATGTAAGGACAAAAAGGGCTATGTGCACACAAATATTTCTATAAATGAAATATATGGAAGCAATTTAAATATTTAACTCCTAAATATAAAATTACACAGTCTTAAGAAAAGTCGCTAGGAAGGCATCATTAATTTGTATATTTATATCATATTTGTATTATATAATTATATAATGTATTATATAATATGAATATAATAATTTATTGAAAAATAGAACAAACCTACATAATTCAGCTACAAGTACAACTTTATAAAAAGACTGTGTGAATGGATACAGATTGAAAAACTATCAGGAACAAATTATGAAGTATTTATTGAGACAGTGGATCTAGATTGAACTTGTTTTTGCAATAAAATGATACTTTAAATTATATTGTTTCATGAGAAATATATGTATATTATTTTATGTATACATATATGTATGCTCAATCTTTCTCGGCCTTTGTGTGTTAATTCCTACCACATCTATGGCCATTTCCCTGTGTTCTGTATTCTCATAAGGTGAGGTTTTTGTCTGCACCTGCTTTGCTGTACCTGCCACAATTCCACAGAAGCCCTGAGAAAGGCTCTACACCATGAAAACTAAGGTACACTTTGCAATCTCACTTCACTTTGTCCATTCACAAGGTGTGTGTGTTACCACTCTTTGCAAAATTTCCACATCTACTAAAATGTCCAGTGTTCTTTTTGCAGCAATTTATAGGAAGTTTAATTTGTGTGTGCCCAGTACTATATAACCTTGTAAGAATCTCTGTCTACTATCTTTGTAATACTTCACTCTGTTTCTTAAGTGCTGGTCACACCTAAAGTGTTAGTAAGGTTATTGGGTATAAGATAGGTCTCCCTATAGCTATTCCTCTTTCCAATTCCATGATTTTGTTCTGATTTTGAGTGACTCTTGCCTGCCTTGACTCACAGGTGGATGGCACTCAAGCTGGTGTCCTCTCTGTTCTGCCATGGCCTCCCTGCCCAGCATGAGCCTCTATCACTTTCAATCATGGCAGGTGATACGCTGTAGGGATGTCACAGAAACACCTCGTGGCCATCTCCCAGCCCTGGCCTCCCCTTCTCCCCACTTTTCTGTTATGTGCAGATGTTTCATATATTTCCATTCTGCAGCCCTGGGGAGATGTTAGGTCCAAAGTTATGGATTGACCATAACTTAAACAAGAAACTTGGAATAAGCAGTTCCAACTGCTTATCGGATGTGGATAAATACCCTGCCTCTGGGTGGATAAATGCCTTGTCCTCGGGCAACACAGATTTGTCCCTCCTTTCCAGTGAAAAGTAAAACACATGGGCCTGCCATTCACTCACCCTGTCCAAGCAGTTGGCCTCCCAGGGAGACCAGCTATGATGGGATCTCTTTCCCTGCTCTTTTGGACCTTCTGTGCTGTGTAAGTGATCAAGTGCACCAGACAGCCACTTGCTGTATACACACCATCCTCACAGCTGCCTAAAAGCCATTTTTGAATATTCTCCTGGAACCTGGCTCCAAATCATCAACAGGCAACTTTAAACACTGTAAATTGGGTCTCCTTGATGGGTTAAATGTGCTCCACTCTCCATTCTTGGAAATATTTCCTTAGTTCAGGCCCTAATTATCTCTTTCTAGATTGTCAAATAACAAAGGGGAAATATGGTCATGTCAATGACTGGCACTGGAGCAGCTGGTTTTCCAAATGGGGAAACATGAAACCAAATAGACACTTCACATCATGCATAATTAATTCAAACTGGATGATACTTAAATGTGGAAGGTAAAGCAATAATGCTTCTAGAAATAAAACAGAAGAATATATTCGTGACTGTCCTCATCTTGAACAAGAGTCAAAACTACTTAAGATGTTGGACTCCTTTAAAATAAAAAAATTCTGTTCATAAGAAGAAAACATTGACAGAATAACAAAAACATGCCACAGTTAAATATGTTTGCAATATCTGATCAAGTTATTGCACCTAGACTATATATTTGGAAACCAATAACAAAAAAAACCAACTCAATTTAAAAAAAAATGGGAAAAAGATTTGAATAGGCACTTCAGAAAAGGAGATATCTAAATGGCCAATAAGCATCTGATATAGTGATCAAAACTGTCACTTCTCAAGGGAAATTCAAATTAATACACCAATAACATTTCACTATGCAACTAGAGAGGCTAATGTTCACAAAAATGACAATACCAAGGTTTTTCAAGGATGCAAAATTCTCTTATATGGATGGTAGGTGTGGAAACTCATTGAACTATTTTAGAAAAATCTTTAGCCATATTTATTAAATATAAAAATTGTCTATTGCCTACTCTATGGCCTGATAATTCCACCCATAACTGTATGTCCAAGAAAAACAAACACATATGTCCATCAGAAGACATGTACAAAAATGTTTATTACAGCTTCATCCATAATAGCCCCAAACTGAAAAGAACCAAAATATCCAACAACAGGAGAATAATAGACAATGAAATTCCATGCAACAATAGAGAACAAATTACCTCTACATGCAAAACCATAGATGAACTTCACAGACATAGTGTTGAATGAAAGCAGTGAAACACAGAAAAAAAATTTATACTGGATTACTTCATTTATATGAAGTTCAAGGTCAAGTATAAACAATAGAAAATAGAATTATGAAAAGTGGCTATTTCTTTCAGGAGGAAGAGTATTGACAGGAAAGAGACTTGAGGCACAACTGTGAGTGCTGGAAATTTTCTATAACAAGTCTGCGTTCTAGATATACTGTTATTCCAGATGTACTGGTAAACTTGGTGCATATTAAGATGTATACTTTCTATTGTATTCATATCACACCTCAATAAAACTGCACGATTCTGTACGTACCTAAAATTAAAACAAGAATTAATTTCCCATTTTGGCACGACATAAAGCTTTCTAAACTAAAAAGCTTACCAAACCAATGCCATGCCCTTCTTACCTGGAACATTCCCCACTGCCTTCAAGGGAAAGTTTTTGTGGATTAGCCTGTCTACTTATCTGTACTGCTGGCCACCTCATCCCCCTTCAAGCCTACCATTGTGCTCTATTAAAGTAATTGCAAGTCCTCATAAGTACCTTTCTCCAGAATTCATCTACGCCTTTCCAAAAGTTGCTTCTGCCTAGGGTAACCTCAGTGTTTTCTCCTAGAAAATGACTATTCTTATTGCCCTCAAGCTCAGGTGTTTCCTCCACTAAATAGCCTCCTAATCAGTCTCCCTGATCACAGTATTAATCTATAGGCACATGCTCATCCTATGTAACCTATAACAATCTGTGTTTATACCCATCATACAGCATGGATCTCAGTATATCATTATCACTTGGTATTCAGTATTCTCGTATCATAATTTTTTTCTCTGTGTCACAGCTCGTCTCAGTGGGCATGCAATAAATATTTATTTACAGAATGGCAAATGAATAAATTAACAGTATAATAAATAATTGATTTAATACCTTTCTAATTCAAAACTCTTCTTTTCGACTCATTTTATATAGCGTTTCCAGCTCACTTTTTAAAATGTATTATTTATTATGGTCATATTTATCATTCCAAAGTATGATGGTTTGAAGACATCACGGACCCCAGAAAACATGTTCTTACACTAATCCATTCCTGTGGGTGCAGACGTGTTATGGTTTGGACCTTTAGATAAGGTTGCTTCAATTGAGATGTGAACTACCCTATTCAAAGCGGGTTTTAATCTTCTTAATGGAATCCTTTATAAGGGGATAAAAGACAGAGAAAAGACACAGAAATAAAACTCCAAAGAAGTTAACAGAGGCAGAAGCCAAAAGAGAGAACACACAGAAAACAGAAAGGAAGCCACTGGAGTCAGATGCTGGAAGCAATGAAACCCAGGAGAGAAGGGAGAGACCAGCAGCCATGCCATGTGCTTGGCCATGTGACTGAGGAGCTAGGGATCACTGGTAGCTGGTTTCCTGGAGAATATATTACCCTGTTGTTGCATTAATTTGGATATTTCCATGGCCTTAGAATTGTAAACTTGTGAGCTAATAAATCCCCATTGTTATATACCAGTTCGTTTCTGGTATAACACGTTTTGTCAGCTTTGCTAAGAAGAAAACACACTGCTAAGAAGTATTTACTACCACATTCAGATCTTCTAAATAATCCAAGAATATTCTGTTTCTGGGTTCCTTTCTTCTAGACTCCAGTAAAACTGAGCTCTTTGTCACCCTGGTTTCCAATGAAGGACTCTTTTCTGGCTTCCATCAACCCTTTTCTCTCCTTTCCCATCTTGTGTCTCTGTACATCCAGACCCTCCCTGTCATCTGTTCAGGTCAGTCCTTAAAATAGTTGAAATCCTTCTCATGTTTCCCGACAGCAAACAGTAGGTTATGCCTCTGCTCTTCTAAATATGTTTATAGTATTGTGGATGAGTATATGCCTAAGCTTTCATAGTAGGTGCTACCACCTGCTGAAAGAGAAGGTCCCTGACTATCTTATCTCAGATGTCCCAATATCAACTGTGTCTCCTATATTATAGCACACAACCTCCTGCACACAGAGAAGAGAGTGGGACATAAAGCACAGAACCTAACCAGTCATGTAAATATATTTTTCAAATAATATATTGATCCCCGCATATTGGTTGTGGGAAATACCCTGATCTCTGTGCCAAATTGTTGGGCAGAAAGAGAGATGCCTTTTGCCACCTCCAGGGTAGGGTCTCACTGCAGGGAGTGTACAAAAGAACGTACTAATACCTGCCACCATGGAAAGCAGTCTGGCAACCCACTCCATGGTGTTCCCAGAAAAGTACAACTCATCAGACATTGGATGGAGCAAGGCTTAACCCATATGGAGAAGAGACCTAGCAGGGTCAGCATCACTAGAAGGTGCTGGTTCCCCATGGCCAAGGGAGTCTCCATCTGCAGCCAACTCAGTGAGATGGTCCATGCACATTTGTGCCATAGGAAAGTACACTGCTCCCTCCCCGCCAGGAATAGATATAGCCTGGAACAGATGCACCAGTGGGATGCTTGAAACTTACATGCTTCTCCACTTTAGAGACACATTTACATATGTTTGGGGCAAAAGAGGAAGAAGTGTGCTGGCAGGCCACTAACATCTTGAGGATGTGTTTTACTTCAAGGCACTTGGAAAAGGGAATTAATCCTCATTTATCACACTATCCTAGAAGCTAGCCTCACAGAGTCCCAAACTCAGGTTTATTTGTGGGTCATAGGGAAAGGTGACAGGCTGGGCCATCCCCTCATTCAAAGCAGAGAATAAAAGCTGCAAGTCTTGATTCTTCATAGTTTAGCCTTCTTTGAAGTGATCTATAAACACCTCTAGCTATTAGGTGATAGCACATCTATTGAATAAACAAATCTGTCTCCTTGGGGAATGGTAATGATGTGCATTACATCTAATGCATTTTTAAATCTTCAAAGCATTTCAGAGATGCTAATTAATTTTCCCAGCACCCCTCCCAGGTAGGTGTCACCAATGCATGTCACTTCATGGGGTGAATTATAGTAGAGCCATAATTAAGCTACATTTGCAAAGCAAACCATGCAAATGGATTGCACAAAATCTAGGGTTTTGAGGATATTGTGAGTAAGTAGAGGGACAGAGTATTGATTTTTAAATATATTTTTAGTGAGTAGTTCTACCTTTCTAACAAAGAAATTAAAAAGCACTTCGACAAATGTCACTGAAGGCAATTACAATAACAGTAGTAAGCTTGCTACTTAATCAAATTAATTTATATCTACCTTTCATCTTATCTTCTTTTCTTTTTCCTTTGATCCTTTCTAACAACCTTAATTTTGACTATTATTTGCCATAAAAATATAGAGGTCTAATTCATACTGTTCTAAATGTTGATAGAATTTGGATGTCTTTGTATGGGTAAAACATCTATCATTTTCATGTCTTCACCTAAAGTAAGCATGCAGATAACAGAAGAGTGGTTTACTTTTATAATACCTTTCCTTCTAAAAAGTTAATTTATTTTTGTTCAAGTAGGGAGACAATTGGCCTATGTGAAATTGACCAGTCTATACTTATAGGCTGTTTTTTTTTTCTTTTTCTTCCCATCGCTCACAGCAGAATTCACTTATCTTTGGTTGGGATAAAATACCCAGGGTTAGATTGCTGCCTTCCACCCCTCTCATCTGCCTGCTACTTTCACTTAATGAGGCATCCCTTCAGCTGCTTGACTGGGTCAGGGTCTTCTGTTATATGTGTCTAACCAATATTTCATGGTCTGTTCTTGAGCTTCACTTTGGGAAAAGACTCACGTTTCCCTTTTCCCCACTGCGTATACACTCTTGTTAGAAAGAAAGCCATACCTGAAGGAAAACAAACACTCATCTGATTGATGAGAAGAAAATAATTTATTCATGACCTTGCAAGAATGGGCACTCAACCAAAAAAAGATGATGGCTGGTATGCCAAGCAACTAAAAACAGTGGTATTTATTCCCTAAGTCTGGGACACAGCTCCCTCCCCTGTTTCTCCACTGATTGAATACTCCAGAGGTTACAACCCATCTGGATAGTCTAACCAATTCAAATTTCCCACCAAAGGGTCCCGCTTTGGATTATGCTTTACATTTCAGTAACCCTGGCTGTTACTTATTTAAACTTATTTATACCTATTTGGCACCAATTCTAGACTTGTGTCAGGGGTTCTTTCATTTTCTTACCTGCAGGGCTGGTTTGAGCTGTCCTGCAGCCCTTCCTGCGCCATCTTGTGTGAAAGCTAAACTTCATTTTATTCTTACACTCTTACAGGTAGTGATGCCCATAATTTCTAATCAGACTCAAACTCTGTTGGTGTATAAGTCAAGTCAGGCTAGGATTTCACTCTTCTTTGGACTAAACAATGGTGTACCTAAGGTGAAGAGTGTGCTGGAGCCAGTGAAGTTTTCTTATGGCGCTTCAGTTCAAGTCCAGCCCCCAAGGTATATCGATCAATTTAACCAATGAAATTTTTGCTGAGTTCAATAGATGTGAAAAATGTAATAAAATTGCTTTAGATCTTTTAAAAGGGTCATTGATGCCAAGAATCCCACCAGTCTATCAAATAAACTGTGTTGCAAGGTAGGAGATGTCATTACTTATTCTCTGTGTGGCCTTATCTCTCTAACATGTTAGGAAATGGACTGTAAGATGGAATACTTTCAAATCAGATTTTACAATGTCACTGATTATTAAAGGCCCACCGGGAATGTAGCAAAGTTCTCACATTTAATTTAAGCCAGTAAAACTAATAATTTAGATAGTAAACCTAGATGCTAGCTGCTTATTCCCAGATGCCATCTGTGGTAGTTAGGTTCAGGCGTCAACTTGGCCAGGTGACGGCACCTAGTTCTGTTGCTGTGGACATGAGCCAATGGTACGTGAACCTCATCTGTAGCTCATTACATCTGCTGTCAGCTAGGAGGCGTGCCTGCTGTAGTGAATGATGTTTGATTTAATTGGCTGGTGCTTAAATGAGGAACTCAGAGTAGCACAGTCCAAGCAGCTCAGCATACCTCATCACAGCACTCACAACTCAGTCCAGGCCTTTGGAGATGCAGAAAGGAATCACTCCAGGGAAAGTTGTTGGAATCCAGAGGTTTGGAGAGAAGGCCAGCAGAGATTGTCTTGTGCCATCCCATGTAAAAAAGAACCTCAGTTGAAAATTAGCTGCCTTTCTTCTGAAGAGGAAATAAATAATGTATTTTATACATTAACTAAATAAATCCCCTTTTATTGAAAGCCAATCTGTCTCTGATCTGTTACATTCTGGCAGCTAGCAAACTAGAACACCATTCCACTTTAATAAGGCTTCTGATTCCAACCCTATTTATGTCCTAAACAGACTTTGTGAGCTGATGAAAGAATTGTTGGGGACCTAAAAACTTCAGTTTGGAGATGCTTCTTGGTATGCAGCTTTATGTTGCCTACTGAAGTTTTAATATGCCTTCCAAGCTTGCACAGGCACAGGGTTGGAAATCAAGAGGTGAACTTGGGATGCAGGGCCCCAGAACTGGTTCTTTTCCATCTTTGTCAGGTACCGTTGGATGAGTTTATTTCTCCAGAGATGCGGGTGCCTAATCTTTAAAAGGAAGGGGTGATCAGATTACAATCTCTTCCAACTCCAACAATAATAGTGCCATGAATAATGATGAAGATCATAAGTACTCAATCATTCTATGATTCTAAATTATTTATTAAAATAATGTTTAAACTTGCAGAACAACTTTGTGTAAGTTAAATTAGTTATATTTTTCAAGAAAATTGGCATATTTTAATTTACAAACAGTTTACTGTCAACAAGTATTTTATTTTTGCCTGACTCAATCTAGCACAAATTAGGTTAAATTATTTCAATAATTGAAACATAGTAATCCATGCATTGGAGAAATAGAAGAACCCTGCCAGCAAATAAATCCCTCCATACCAATATGGAAGAGAGAGAGGACACGTTTTATTATCAAGGAAGCATTAACAGACTTACCTGATTGAAATGAGCACAAAACTGACTACAAAGGTAGGACAGATGAAAGCAGAAGAAAGAACAAGGAATTCCATTTTCTCCTGGAGATCAAAGGCTGTATCTCCCCGGGTCTTCCACTCCTCTCCTAAGAGACCCCTCCCAAGATAACTACGAAATTACAGTTTTGCGTATCTAGAACTTATTTGGGCAGGGACTTTGGAGATATCTTTAAATTGTGAAAACTGGAGATGGGACTTGATCCCTGGAGACATTTACCTCTCCTTTCAAAAGTTACATTAAGGTCTCAGATTCACAACGTCTCCAAGGAAACCCTCAAAGAAAGGGGAAAGGAGAAATTGGTCATTGTCCTTTAAAATCCAAGGAAGTGTTTTTCATTTACCCATATGACCCATTGTAATTTCCTTTATTTAACTTTTCGAAAATGTTGAGGAGAATTTCTGTCCTATACCTATATTTGGTGTCTATAAAAAGATCATTTTATTTTCTATTTGCAAAACAGAATTTGTTTTGTACATTGCACTCCAGTTGTACTTCCTAGATGTCTAATATTAAGGACTGTGTTTTCAAATATATAAAAATGTTTTTACTTCCTAATTAAGAGAAAGTCAATATGCTGTAGGTGCTGATGAATAGCTCAAACAAGAGAAAATACATTTTGTTTGTTTGTTTGCTTTGTTTTTCTGTAATTGGATACTCAGGTTTTAAAAAGCAATAGATTTGAGTCCCTTCTTAGCTGCTGGTCAGAACCTCAGAGTTGGGGGCTGATTTTTTGTGATCCATGGAGTTCAATTCTAGACCTACATTAATTTTAAATATTTTGGGGAAAAGTTTTAATTTCTAGATCATCTGAAGGATTTTAAATTGATCCTTTTGGCTAAGCATTTAGTTTAAAGCACTGCATTTACAGCAGATCTTACTTCTCTTTCCCTTTGGAAACCATTGGCAAGATTATGGGGGTCTGATCTAAAAATCAAGACTCAGGCCAAAACCTGCTGCTCATCAGAATTCCTTTCCCTCCCATTAGTAAAATTCTTTCCTGAGTTTGTCTTACAGGCAGTCAGACTCTGCTGCTGATGGCGCTATGGAGACAGGAACACTGTCCTTTAACGCTCGAATGACCCCTGAGACACTAGGAAAAAAAAATCACCTTCCAGGGCCAGGATGATGGGGATGAGGAGTTGTAGGGGGAAATGAAACATGAGGGCTCCCTCAAAAAGAAGGTAAGAGGCGGCCTGCTGGCATATTTCTACTATACGAGGACAGCCCTAAAAATAAGCAATCAGAGCAGCCAACCTGAATCCCCACCTCTCTTTGTTTCCATCCTGCTAGTCTCCCTTAGTTCATGAATAGGGACAGATGTGAGCCTGCATCTGATGTCCTTACTGGTCGACCTCGGAACAAAGCTCTGTTCTCAAAATCCTGGTAACTTGGTGTTGGATTCTGTGCACAGCAGGCCGCAAAACCGTTGGCCCATGTCACTTTCACATTGGAAGACATTAGAACAGTATAATCAAGCTTTGCTCACTTATTTTGCTTTCTTGCAGTCAGTTAACAAATATCATAACAATGATTTAATCAAATAATGAGGGTCAGAAGGAGAAACACCTAGAGAGATGTCAACCTACCCCATAACAGGTGTTGGGTCACCAGCAAAAAATCTAATGCACCCAGGCTTTCATGGAAAGATGCACACTCACAGAAAGAAGAGACAGGAAGGCCAGCTTCACTCGTGGGTGTCACCTCCCCATAGGCAGGGGGTGTCATCCCGTGGCACACACCGGGAGGTTTTCTAAGTGCAGCACACCTCTCTTAGGTGTGCGTCCTAGTGGAGGAGCCCCGCTCCCTCCCTGCCAGGGGCAGATATTCCACCTGGGTGTGGATGCCATAAAACATGCCCCCCAGAGTCGGACTGTCTCCAGTGAATGTTTACATGTGCTCAGGACTGTAGGGAAAGGACTGTCCCAGCAGTCCCCTTATCTACTAGGGCGTTGGGTTTATCTGACCAGGTGAGCACACTTTGTTCTGGGCACAGGCTGCGTTTGTGGATCCCAGAGGCAGCTGACTGTGCTATGACTGTCCCCTACCACAATAGTAAACTGAGGTTTTGAGAAAGAACTGGATTTATAACTGTCATGGTCATGGTCATGTGTCAACTTGGCCAAGTGGTGGTACCTGTTTGTCTGGTTGGTCAAGTGCTGGCCTGTCTGTTGCGATGAGGACATTTCATAGAATTAAATCATGATCACGTCAGCTGCATCCACAGCTGATTCCATTTGTAGTCAGCCAGGGGGAGTGTCTTCTGCAATGAGTGATGCTCAATCTAATCACTGGAAGCCTTTTAAGGAGGATTCAGAAGAGACAGGCTCTCTTCCCGCTTCGGCTGGTGAGCCTCTTCTGTGGATTTCGTCCAGATCATCCATTAGAGTCATCGGCTTCACAGCCTCCCCTGAAGATTTTGGACTCTGCATTCCCATGGTCAATGTGAGACGCTTTTATAAATTTTATATTTGCGAGTGTTCCCTGTTGATTCTGTTTCTCTAGAGAACGCTAACTAATACAATAACCAACACTCTTCTCAATCTTTACCCATTTATTCATTTATTCATCACAATGCAGTTTGAGAAAAAACAAATAATCGCACACTCACTCACACACACCCCCCACCCATTTCTGTCTAGTCGACAGGTACTTCTGATATAGGAATATTCTTATTAAAATAGTGTAGAAAAAGGCAGAACTTAAGAACCAGGGGATTAGGACATTTCTAGAACCTGTTTGGGGTGGGTTACTTTATATTGGAAGGTATTACTATTGAATGTTTTCTAGTCTGTATGTGGTGGGGTCAGTGGTAGGAGAGCTGGAACAGCTACACAGATGCACTGACCTTTATTGATTACAAATTTAGAACAGATGACGGGCCTCAGAATCCTTTTAATATGTAAGAGAGGAAAATTTTAGTTATGCCAAGCCTCTCTAGATTTCCAATTAATTTCCTTTGTGTTAATCATTATCTGTAGTAATCTACCTGCCAAATCATTAGCCACGGTGTGTGTGTGTATTTGCTTGTTTGTTTTCTTTCTTTTTTGTCCACTGTAGATTGAAAATTGTGATATACAAAGAATTTCCATTGATTTTCGAATTTTATCTGCATTAAAAACGAAAGTCAAACAGATTTTCAATCTCTCCTCCACTGGATAGGAAAACTAATGTCCCTTTATTTTCTAACAGAAGTATGTACCACTCAGAGTTAACTAAATTTAGCTTGATTTATATCATATTTTATTCAATGAAGTATGCGCAGCTTTTTGGGGGGGGTGGGGGGTGCATTAACAGCATTGAATTATATATTTGAATGCAGTTAAAAGGGGAAATTTTACAATATATGGTATTAGAACAAAAACTTAAGAAAAATTACATGGAACTGCATCACACAAACAGTGAACCCTAAGTAGCCTAATTGGTTACTAGTACAATTACAAAAATGTGATTTCACCAATTTTAGCAAATGTAGCACACCAAAGTCAGGTGTTAATAATCCCATGGAAATAAAAAAATCCAGTGATATATGGGGATCCTCTACTCTATGCATGATCTGTAAACCACAACTCTAATAAAAAAAATGACTGGTATTTTATTATTTCTAATTCCTACAAGAAAGCACATATTTTTAATTTGAATTCAGTACAGGTAAAAAAAAATGATAAAAATAGCAACATCAAAACTTTTCTATACTACAGTCTAATACCCTCAGAAATCCAATGGTGAAATCAGCCTCTACCTAGTGCAGTGAGCCACCATTTTTATTCAAGCCATGTGTCTATATACATGTTGTCAACTGAGAAAATACAGGCTGAACTGCAAGGCAACAAAAGCATTTATACGGGGTTTGAGAGTTGCAATTTGAGGAGGCAGCAACTTAAATTTTGCCCCATCTTGTGGTTTCCAAGCAGGGAGTTTTTCTAAGAAAAAGAAGATTGCATAAATTGTTTGCAAAGAATTGTGATTGGTAGATATTTGGGGCTTTCCAGATTTACTTCAATTTAGACAGTTTACTGGATTCTTTACCTTGTAGTTATTTCATGGAGTCCAGATGTCCTCAGAAACATTGTTACTTTTGGTTTTGCAGACCTTGGCAGTTTGTGATAACTGGCTAAGACATGCATAAGAAAAATTTGCTGAATGGCCTTCCAACACTATTTTAAATCTCTTAGTCATAACAACTCTCCTAACTTTTATCTCTTTTCTATATTTATATTTATATTTACATTTACATTTATATGTATATTTATATGTCAATGGGAAAACAAGTCCAGATTTTAGTATAGGCACATTTTATTTAGTAGCCATTGTATAGGGAGAAACAGAGTCCCAAAGACTCTGCATGTTCTCCTGAACATAGACAGAGATTAAACCTTTATAAAACAGAATAAACAAGACAGATTACTTAGGTTAGACTGGGGCTGTCGGGAGAAGGAGGTGATAATCTCTGCAGTTGAGATGATTATCTAAAATCTGGGAAGAAGAGGAATGTTCTGGATTGTTTGCTGAATTGTATGCTAGAGCTTGCTTAATACTCAGTCAAGGCATCTGTCCCAAGACTTAGCTAAACTTTGGTTAAGGTCTTGTCATAAATTATTGTCATATGTGTGTATATATATATATATATATATATCTCCTTCCACTGCTTTCACACTCTTCCTTGAGTTTCTAGATTTAATAATTGATTAACAAATGAATATAAAGTATCTGGAAAGAGTCCATCTTAATTTTAAATGAAGAAATTCTGTAAAGTATTGGTCCTGAGTTTATCATTTACCCTAATTAATTTTCTAAAGTGGATGGTGCCTGTGATAAAAAAAAAAGCAGGAAATTAGAATCACTCGATTCAGTATTGTTTCACTAAAAATATGCCAACAACATCCTCAAGAATTAAGATGAACTGAATGGATGTGGCCTCTCTCTCTAAGCCGATGCTGTCCTCTCTCTCTAAGCCCACGTGGTAAATGAATTCACTGCCCTCCCTTACTATATGGACATGACTTCCAGAGGTATAAATCTCCCTGGCAACATGGGACAGAAATCCCAGGATTAGACAGGACCCAGCATCGAGGGATTGAGAGAAATGAGAAAAAATAATATATCAGTGGCTGAGATTTCAAAGAGAGTCGAGAGGTTATCCTGGAGGTTATTTTTATGCATTATATAGCTATCCCTTTTTAGTTTATGGTGTAATGGAGTGGCTAGAGGGAAGTACCTGAAACTGTAGAGTTGTGTTCGTTCCAGTAGCCTCGTTTCTTATGGTGATTGTATAATGATATAGCTTTTATAATGTGACTGTGTGATTGTGAAAACCTTGTGTCTGATACTCCTTTCGTCTAGGATATGGACAGATGTGACTTAAAAATAAGGATAAAAAATAAACAAGTAATAGGAGGGCAAAGGTTAAAATAAATTGGGTAGATGGAAATATTAGTGGTCAATGAGAGGGTATGCTATGTGTGAGTTTTTCTTTTTTATTTCTATTCTGGAGGGATGCAAATGTTCTAAAAAATGAATATGGTGATGAATACACAACTGTGTGATGATGTTGAGAGCCATTGACTGTATACCATGTATGAAATATTTGTTATGAATGTTTGTATGTTAAGATTTATCAATAAAAATTAATTAAAAAAAAGATAGGCTGAATGACAATAGGACCAGATGGGTTAATGGGGTAAACCTGCTGAGAAGTAACCCTAGATCAACATGGAGAGAGGCCCAGGGCCACAGAGCACAGGCTTCATCCATGGCCAGATCCTAACCAAGACTTTTATTAACTGAGGATATATTCAGCAAATGTATATATTTGATGTATATATTCATCAAATGATGTATATATTCATCAAATTTATAAATAAATTGTATGATGAAATTAGAATCCACATGCTCTTAGGGCTAGAAAGTTGGATAAAAGAATGACATTTCAGTCAATGTTCTATGCTAAGATCTCAAAAGCTAACTTTGACAATCCATGGGGTGCGGGGGGTGGGGAGAGACTATCAGAGGTGAAAAGTCTGGGTTCAGTATGTAATGAATTCTTTTTGGAACAGCAGTGTCATTTAGATGTCAAAAACTAATGTGACTATAAATTCTACTACTTGATATATGTAAAATGTGGCCTGCAGATCTGCTTTATTTTCTTTTGGTCCCGCTTTAAGAATGATGCAAATAAATTAAAGCACAATCAGAGGAGAATGGTAAATATGGTAAAAGCTTTGAAAAAAAATGTTGGAACCAATAACATTTCATCTAAAGAAAGGATTTGATAGGAGAAAAGGGAGTGTAGCATCCATCTGTACTCAAAATTTTAAAATAATGTCTAGTGCTTCTTTATTTTCTTCTGTCCTGTACTGCCCCAGGGTTACTGGCACCTGCCCTGCTCCTACCCCAAGTATAAGCATGAAGAAACAAACCCTTCCTGCAGGCTTATTATTTAAAAATCTATTCTTATCTAACAGTCTACCAAGTTTCATAGAGTTATTTCTCCATAGAAAATTATCTGTCTGCTTCTTGATATTTTATTGCAATAACCACTTGTACTCCAAAGGATAAACTCCTCCTCAATATATCAGAAAGCACATATTATGAAAGTATAATGATAAAATTATTATTTTAGCTTATATTATAAGGCATTTTTTTCTGACTTTGAAAGCAAAACATATTTATAGTATAAAATGTTTATCAGAAATCGAACCTGGGTCTCTGGCATGGCAGGCAAGAATTCTGCCACTTAGCCACTGTCATTGTATAAAATTTGAGAGGGAAAAATCTAAAATAACAGAACAAGATAAAACATTACACCTAATCTCAGCACATAGGAGTAGCAAATTATAGCATATTTCTATTTGCCATGCCATAATCCCAATTTTGCCAGATAATACTCTTTTAATGGACTATTATAATTCCCATGGAATCATACTTTTTAATCATATTTCTATTGTTTTCCTTTTTATAAACACATTTGGTTTTAGCAGCATAGAATATTGAAATAAAGATGAGAATTGGCTTCAGCAGAAAACCCTGCACTAGAAAAATACATTTATAACATGGGAAAAGCCTTAGTTTCTTATATTTTAACATTCAGAAAATGGGTTAGTACGATGGTTTTCAAACAATGCTGACCCAAATCTCCATCATTTAAAAAACTGAATCTGTTAAAATATGTATACATATTTATAAATAATATACATGTACGTACTAATACGCAAAAATACTGTGCACATGAAAGAACAATAAGCATATAACATAAAACACATCTAGATAATAGTAATATGCTTTTTTATCTGACTGAAAAAGCTTTTCTCTTTTTCAAAATCTTGCTTTAAATTTTGTAATACAGTGCTTTGAAGAGCTGGTTCACAGTTTTATTTTAGAAATTGGTACTCCTGTTTTTTAGAACTGAAAATAGATTCCTTACATTGCAGAAAGGTCTAAACAGAGATGATATATTGTTCACTAAGATTACCATATCCTGATGTTGTCCAGTCTGTCAATCATACAAAGGTACAAAGGTACTAGCACGCACACCTCACACATATAGTAGATTTTGGTTCCAGACTACTGCAATAAAGTGGATAGCACAATAAAAGGAGTCACAGGAATTTTATGGTTTCCCAGTGCATATAAAATTTATGTTTACTGTACTTTAGTCTATTAAGTGTGCACTAACATTATGTCTAAAAATGAACATACATTATTTGAAAAATAATTTAGTGCTAAAAAATGCTAAGCATTATCTGAGATTTTAGAACGTCACAAACATTTTGCTGGTGGGGGGTCTTGCCTGATTGATCAGGGTGTTGATGGCTGTAGGTTGGGAGGGGGGTCAGTGACAAATTGTTTAAATAAGAGAGCATTGAAGTTTGCCACTTCAATTGACTCTTCTTTTCATAAGGAGTTCTCTGTAATATGCAATGCTATTTGATAGCATTTTACCCACAGTAAAAATTCTTTCAAAATTGGGGTCTGTCCTCACAAACCCTACCAATGCTTTATCAAAAAAGTTTATGCAATACACTAAATCTTTTATTGTTCATTCCAACAATGTTCACATCATTTTCACCAGCAATAGATTCCATCTTATAAACCACCTTCTTTGCTCATACATAAGAAACAACTCCTCACCATGAGAGTATTATTGTGAGAGTGCAGCAATTAAATCACATCTACAGCTCCACTTCTAATGTTATTCTTTTGCTATTTCTACCACATCTGCAGTTACTTCTTCCCCTGCAGTCTTGAATCCCTCAAAATCATCCATGGATGTTAGAATCAGCTTCTCCCAAACTCCTGTTCATGTTGATATTTTATATCACAAAAGGTAAAGTATTTTATATTGCAAAAGTAAAGTAGACTTTCATGATTTCAAGTTTCCTAGGATACTTAGAATGGTAAAGGAGCATTGGCTTCAGATTTCAAGTAACCAGCTGCATCAGCCCCTATCAAGAGAGTCAGCCTGTCCTTTGACATTTTGAAGCTAGACGTTGACTTCTCCTCTCTAGCTATGACAGTCCTCAAGGCTTTTTTTATCTACATGTAAAATATTATCTACATGTAAAATACATGTTGTTGAATATAGCCATCTTCATCAATTATCTTAACTAGATCTTCTGGATAGCTTGCTGCAGATTCCATATCAGTCTTTGAGGCTTTACCTTTGCACTTTTACATTATGGAGATGAGTTCTTTCCTTAACCATCATGAACCAACCTCTGCTAGGTTTAAACTGTTTTTCTGCAGCTTCCTCACCTCTCTCAGTCTTCACAGAATTGAAGACAGTTAGGGCCTTACTCTGGATTAAGTTTTGGCTTAAGAGAAGTTGTGGCCAGTTTGATCTTCTATTCAGACTTTCTTCATATCAGTAATAAGACTGTTCACTTTCTTACCATCTGTATCTTCCCTGGAGAAGCAACTTTAATTTCCTTCAAGAACTTTTGGTTTGCCTCCACAACTTGGCTAACCATTTGGTTAGAGACCCAGTTTTTGGCCTATTTCAACTTCCAACCTGTGTTCCTCAATAAGCTTCATCATTTCTAGCTCCTTTCACTTGAGCCCTTACAGACCATTGTAGGGTTGTTAATTGGCCTAATTTAAATATTGTTGCGTCTCAGAGAACGGGGAAGCCTAGGAGAGGGAGCAAGATGGCCAGTAGGTAGAACAATTGGAACACATACAACTCTGATGAATTGAATTTTTGGTGTTATATGGATGTAATTCATGGTGTCCCAACACAATCATAATGGTAACATCAAAGATCAAAGATCACAGATCACCATAACAGATATAATAATAATGAAAAATTTGAACTATTGTGAGAATTACCAAAATGTGACCCAGAGATGTGAAGTGAGCATATGCTATTGGAAAAATAGATCTGCTAGATACAGGGTTATCAAAAGTCTTCAATTTCTATAAAATCCAATATCTGCACTGAGCCACAAAGTGAAGCAAGTGAAGTGCAATATGAGGAGGTATGCCTGTGTTGGGTTGCAAATGAATTCAGGGCTTGGGGCTTGTTTCTCTAACCACTGCAGGAAGGCAGATGCTACAGCCCTCTGGGGTCTCTGCTGCACCCTTGGCAGCTAGTGGGCTATGGTTAGGATAGCAAGGGGTGGCATTTATATGGGTTCCAGTGTGCTGCCTCTGTAGCTCCACCAAGGGACTGGCAGGTAGTGGTAGGATTTCTCAGAGGTGCTGACAGATGAGGTGTCACCAGATCCAGCCCATTGTTCTGGCTTTAAAATAAATAATTCAATGAAAAAAAAAAGCAATAAGAAAACTTTGCATGATTATGTGTTTAACAAATGGGCTCAAACATCTGAAACTCTTCACTTGGAAGACCCTTTAAATAGGTTGAAATTTTCCATTTATAAGTTTTATAAATTTGCACATATGAAAAAGTTTCTGTATTTGAGACATATTGTTTCCAGCAACAAAAATCACATAATGATGGAAACATTTTCAAGTTCCCATAATTAAAATGTTTCTCTATATCATGATTTTGTTTCTGAAAGCAGCAGTTGTCTCAGTGCCAACATGTCAGCCTTCCCTTGAAGGAATTGATTGACCTCAGGGTTTTCTTTGTGAGTGGTAAGTGGCACTTACATATGTGGCATATTATAAAGTTCCATTTTTTATCTCAGAAATGTGGATGACTTTGTTTTTATCTGTTTAAAATAATCATAGCATCTTTATATTTGCTGGCACTTTGAAAACAATCAGCAAAACTTTGTGTCCTATAAATTATTTCCTAAGTCAGTTACACAAAAATTCAAAATTTAATAATATCTTCCACACTTTAGCATAATTGGTCACAAGGAAATATAGGCTATAAAAGTTAATGAAAAGCTAAGCTTATAATCTGGAATCTCCACTTTTACTTCCAGTTGTTCTTATAAATGATTTGATATGAGAATTTCTGGCATATAGAGTGTTATTTATAAAATACTTTTAAAATAATAGACTATATTTTTGGAGCAGTATTAGGTTTACAGAAAAGTTGTGTGAAAAGAACAGAGCATTCTCATAAATCTCATCCCCTGTAGTTTCTCCTATTAATAACATCTTGAATCGGTGTGATACATTTGTTATGAATGATGAATCAATATTGATACATTACTATTAACTAAAGTCCATCACTTAGAGTAAGATTCAGTCTCTGTACTTTTGGTTCTATGGGTTTAGACAGGTGCAAAATGTCACATATCCACCATTGCAGTCTCATGCAGTATAGTTCTACTTCCCTCAAAATGCCTGGCATTCTATGTATCATTTCCCCTCTGAACCACTGGCAATCACTGGACTTTTTACTGTCTCTTTAGTTCAGCCTTTTCCACAACATCATGTAGTTTGATTCCTACAACCTGTACCTTTTGTAGACTGGTTTCTCTCACTTAGCAATGGAATTAAACTTTCTTCCATTCCTTTTCATGGTTTGAAACTTCATTTATTTTTACCACTGGATAATACTTAAGTTTGGTGGCTTCCAATTTTATGCAATTTTAAATAAAGCTGATATTAACATTACTGTGCAGGTTTTTGTGAGGACATATGTTCATTCAAGTCATTTGGGTAAATATCTGGGAATACAATTGCAGGATCACATGATAAACTTACGTTTCTCATTGTAGGAAACTGCCAAACAGGTTTTAAAAGTGACTGCACCATTTTGCATTATATGATGTTTCCCCAATACCATACCAACATTTGGCGCTGTCAGTGTTTGGGATTTTAGTCATTTTCATAGGTGTTTAGTGGCATCTCAATGTTTCTTAATTTGCAACTCCTTAATGATATATAATGGTGAACAACTTTTCAAAAAAACTACACCTGGGCATATCATATTCACTGCAGATAATCAAAGACAAGAATAAAATCTTGTAAAAAGCAAGAAAAACAAAACTCCTTGCCTAGAGCAGAACAGGAATAAGAATTACATTGAACTTCTCTTCGGAAACCATGCAGGCAAGAAGATAATTGTGTACAATAAAGTGTTAATAACAATGATAAAAAACAACAACAGCAACAACACAGAATCCATATGCTTTGAATGTGATGGATAAAGTCTTTCTTAGATACAAATTGAGGGAATTTGTGTCCAGGAGACCTGCCTTGTAATTAACTGTAAAAGAAATTCTTCAGAGAGAAGGAAAATGAAACTCAGATCCACATAATGAAAAGATGAATATTTGAGGAGGAATGAATAAGGTAAACTTCTTTTTCTTGTAGTTCTTATTCTTAAGTAACCTATCAGAAAATATGTTCAAAATAACAAGAGTAATGATACATTAGATGATTGTAGCTTGAGGATAGGTGAAAGGAATGACAGCAGTGTTATAAAGAATGGAGGGGGCTTTGAAAATGGTCTACTAAAAGATGCATGACCTGCCTATGAAGTGGTATAGTGCTGTTTGAAAGTCTTAGTGTAGTTGTAAATGCCTAGTGCAAACTCTAAGATAACTGCTAAAAGTTTTTTTAGAAATAAATATACTTCATATGCTGAGTTAAGAGAAAAGAGAATCATAAAAAATGTTCAATTAAAACCAGAGAAGACTAAAAAAGAGCAGAATACCAAACCAAACCAAACCAAACAAAGCATAAATACCCAAGGACCGCAAATAGAAAACAGTTACAAATATGGAATATATGAATTTAACTATGTCAATAGTCATTTTAAATGTGAATGGTCTAAATATGCCAATCAAAGGACAAAGAAAATCAGAATGGATAATTATATCAGGAATGCCAGATATATGGTTAACATACTAAAGTCAATTGCTTTCCTATTTACAAAGCAATGAACAATTAGAATTTGAAATTAAAAACACAACACCTTTACATTAACATCAAAAGTAAAAACCAATCTAGATACTTAGATACAATACTAAGAAATTATGAATATATTCTATTTGAGGAAAACAACCAAATTCTGATGAAAGAGGTAAAAAAAAATCTAAATAAATGGAGAAATAGTCCATGTTCATGAATAGGAAGACTCAATATTATTAAGGTATTAAAATCAGTTGTTAGAGTCCATGAAATCCAACTCCAAATCCCAGAAAGTTATTTTGTGCATTTCAACAACCTACTTCTAAATTTTGTATGGAAAGGCAAGAGACCCAGAATAGCCAGCAAAATACTGAAGAACAAATTCAGAAGATGACACTGCCTGGCTTCAAGACTTACTTTAAAACTCAAGTGATCAAGACAGTGTGGTATGGGTTGGGTACATGGGGCAGGGTCTGGCTCTGAGAAGGAACAGAGAAGCTACAGGATCAGAAGTTCATAATGAATTTAAACCAAGCTGTCCTAGTCAGGCAGGTTTTGTCAAGTAACAGTATTTTCACATTTTCTTTTAGGTCACTACACTTAATCTAAACACTTTCTCATGGAATATTTAATATGGTCCCTTTCTCGTCATTCAGCTCTGCAGTTCTTCCTGCATGCTTTCCCACAACCAATGTTTTCTGTTCTGAAGCAATGTGAGCTCCAAGTCTTCCTTAATTGAGTCAAAATTCTGTAAATTCCCAGTTTCCTGTTTGCCACCAGTATTGCACATTTTACCACTGATTATGTTCTTTTTTATTAGTCTCAGTTTAATGTAGCACAATTTTCCTTTCCTTAAAAATGTCCTCATTGTCATGCAATCATATTTCCTTCTTCCTCTTTTTCCTCTCTATCTCTATTCTCCCCTCTTCTTCTTCTTTTTTAATATCAACATAGCTAAAATTTATAAACGGTAATCATGCAGTTAAACTCACAACATCATTTAAAGGGAAATTGTATTGTTCTGGCATTATATGTGAGGGAAGTTTAGGTGAATTCCCCAGCGTTAACCCGGATAGAACTGGGGTTTCTACCCAAAATGATGTGACATGCATTGTCTTTCCAACACTCCAGCTTTTTGACTGATGTCTATTGATGGTTTAATAATGCAAAGTTCAAATATCAACTTAACGCTTTCGGTATTGAAGAAATAACTATAGTCCCATAGTTAAAAGCACACAAGCATCTCATGGTCAGAAACATGTTCATTTTAGACAAGAGGAGAATTATGCATAAGTTTGTATGATTGTTGCATACAGCAATTCCATGGCTTACAATGGAAAACCATGCATTCTGTAAAGCATGACCTAAGGGGTTATCTGATTCCCATTCTGATTCTATGGAGCTCTGTACTTTTCCTTTGACATTGAGCAATTTCCCAACTCTGTAAATGATAGGGAACTGAAGACAATGCAAATGAGTTTTGTCTACAGGCATGTGAATACATTCTGTCTAAATGAATTTCGTTGACCTTCATTTCACTCCCACCCCTGGAAGAGCCAGGTTTCCATCCATTTGCAAATTCATTACCAGGTTTCTGATCTATAAATGTCTCTTCTTGGGTTTTTCCCTTGAGCTAGTTGTCACACCTTATTGTTTCCTTAAAAAATAATGAGTTCAATAAACTCTTGAATATATATTCCTTTTGCATTTCATGAGAGTCATGATTTTACCTTTTATCATTATTCTTTAACAATAAAATTTCAGGTTAATCATCCTAGTTTAAAAGCTTGCAGCAACAAAATTTCAGTTTCGCCTAGCTAGTTAATGACACAGCTGTGATCAAATAGAAAGCCCCAGACCTGATGGACACCAAGTACAGTACTCCCTCCCCCTAACCAAAACAAATTCATCAAGTTATTCCTTTAATGAGACTGTCTTGAGTAGAGAAAAAAAAAAGATATAATGTCAATCAATGTACTAGATAAAGAATTCAATAGACATAGAAAGCAATCTGTTTTTTAATTAATTTTCAATAAGCTTTTCCTAAAGTGGAATGCAAATTGCAAAACTATTTATAATCATTGCTTGCAACGACATAAACAATATTATTATACATATGATGATATACTTTGTCAATTCTATTTGAAAAGCAATATTGTCATAAGAGGTAATAAAAAGGACCTGTGATGATACCATTTATTATTATGTAATTCATGATGTTGAATGTGCAGGTTTGAATCTGCAGTGTAGCCCAGAAAAGCCATGTTCTTTAATCCTCATTCAAAATTGCTGGGTAAGAGCTTTTTGATTATCCATACAGATGTGATCCATACAATTGTGGGTGGTAACTTTTGCTTAGATGGTTTCTGTATCCACCCATCCAAGGTGGGGTTGCTTACTGGAGCCCTTTGAGAGGGAACCACTTTGGAAAAAGCTGGAGAGCCCCTGCAGCCAGAGGCAGAAGGACAATGCCTCCGGGGAAACAAGAAGATAGGAAGGAAAGCTAGCAGACTTTGCCATGCGCCCTTCCAGCTGAGAGAAACCCGGATCTTCATCGGCCTTTCTTGAGTGAAGGTAACCTCTTGTTGGTGCCTTAATTTGGATATTTCCACGTCTTTAGAACTGTGACCTTGCAACTTAATTAATTCCTCCTTATAAAAGCCATTCTGTTTCTGGTATGTTGCATTCCAGCAGCTTGCAAACAAGAACAATGACTAATTTGGCCTAAGGAAGAAGTTCAATCTAAGGGGGAAATTAGATCTGGTCTCAGCTCTGTTTCCCTTGTGCACTAGCTGAGTACTCTTAGATGAGTTATATAGAGAAAAAACCTTGTCTTTCAATAGAAAACTATGCCTGGAATTGGATAACCCCTATCCTTTGGGGTTATCCAATTCCAACCTAGCTCTTAGTCTTGAAACTATTCTACAACTCTTTGAAACTGTAGGTAACTGATAGTTACGCAAATACTGTCCTGTCCGATAGAGATTGTAATTGAATTCCTCCCCTCTGAGTAAAAACCAATTTGTCCACACTTGCAATTCATCTCAACATTCCTTTATCCCATATAAATTTGTGCTGTTTTGACTTTTCTTTCCAACAGGTTATAGCATTTGCCAGGTTCCCTCATCTCATAAGAATAAATACATTCTTCAACAGGTTGTTGTTTTTATATCTATATGAGAGTCATGATTTCTTTTGTTTAGAAATTACCTTCCAACATTTATTCAGTCATTCCAAGCCTCTATAAAGGTTGGAATGAAGGTCTATTAAATTCTATAACTCATCATATGTTCCTGGCATATATATATATATATATATATATATATATATATATATATATATATATATATATATATATATATATATATAGTCTGTTTCTGGGACAAATTGTTTATATAATCTTAAATATGTCTCTTACAATGAATTAGAGATGCCTAATTTCTGCCTGCTAATAGTCATCATTACACATGCCATTCATGACTGAGCAATTGATAATAAGATTTTTAATTGAATTGAACTGTGTTCTTTCTTAGCCGATCCATTTATCAAATTTGATTTTCTATATTCTTCCTTTCCACTATCTTTGAGCTATGTGTTATCAATTTTAACAGGAAGCTCTCTAGTTTATTATCAAGGCAACTTGTAAAATGTGATGCCAGTAAAGTCTACATTCTTCTAAAAAGCACAAATTCTGAGAAAAGTACTTTGTGTAGTTCCGCCTCAAGCATGCATGCATTGGACCTCTGGGAATCCTAGACTAAGGCCTCCAGGTTTCAATCCAATTCCAAGGCAGTGAGCAGCTCTAAAAAATCATGCTTATTTTCAAGGTGCCTCAGTATGTTTTCCTTTTTTAACCTCTTGGCTCAAGGAATTTGTGAAAACAACCATAAAAATTTACAGTAACCACAGAAACAATAATAAAAGCTTTCATGACCACAGAAAATAAGAGTATTTCCTACATTCTCCTCTATTCCAATAAATTATTGTTGTAACTCAAGTCTAGGAAATAGTGATGATACCAATGCCCCTTGATCCCATTCTGTGTCCTGAATCTTTTCCCATGATGCCTAGCCTCGCCGTTTTTTTCCTCATAATCATATGATTACAATGAAAAATAAACAATAACAAATACCTATATGCTTAAATTGAAAATCAGTTCAGTTGTAAGAACTGATTACTCAGAAATTTTAGCACCTCCTCCAGATATTACTGTGGGTTCCAAGTAATTAAAAAAAAGAAGAAGAAACAAACAAACAAGCAAAACAGAATTTCTACCGACACAAAATATAAAAGTAAGCCAACAATTACAATAGCAGGTCTGCGGCAGTATACAGAGCACTGTTATAGCAGGGCACAGTGGGGGTGGCTCGGAAGCTTGCCAAGGGGTGGCAGGTCTCCTGAGAAAACCTGGAGATTATATAGGAGGTGGGACATAGGGGTCTATTTTGACATTGCAAGGGCAAAGGAAGGCCCAGAATTTAGGGGAATGGGGTTAAGCGCTGGCAGGAATGCCCCTAATAACCTTTGCACAGGAGAATGAGATGGGGGTGAAGGAGTGGGAATGCCCACATGAAACGTTTTAGGATCAAGCTTGATCAGTCTTAATCTGCCTTCCTGTGGATGACAATTTGCTTGTAAATAGGACCTTTTGAAGACACTGTTATCAGTTATAGTGTGATCTTTTGTGTCAGGATGAGTGTCAACCATGTTCCAGGAAGTCTTACAAAAAAAAAGGCAAAGAAGGAGCCAGATTATGGAAGTCAGTGGAACAGGGAAGAGCAGATAGGGGAGAGAGCATACCCCAGGATGGGAGGCAGAGAGGTAAGCCAAAGAAATCCAAGGATTGCAACAAGCCAGAGCAAGAACAATGCCCAGTTGGAAAGAAGGAATGACCTTGCCAAAACCTTGGTTTTGGACTTTTAGTCAGTGAGACCATGAGCCAATAAAAACTTGTTTAAGCCAAACCAACGCCTGGTATTTGTCATTGCAATGGGGAAACTCAGACAGGGAGTAATCACTACATTGTAGTTTGCAGTTATTTTACATTGTAGTATCCACTGAGGTTACTCAGAAAGAGTGGAGTCTATGACTCTGAAGGAGGAATACATTTCCAAAAATCAAATGTCTAAAAGTTAGACTCTTCCTTCAGTTGCAATGCCATGAAAACTAAATGTTTAAAAATAAATCTGAATAGTTCTTCAGAATTTAACCATCTATGTGGTGAAAAACTTTGCCATTATTGCACAAAAACTTCAAGATTAAATTCTGCACATTGTATATCAATAATCAGGTTCATGCTCAATGCACTGCCTATTAGAGTGAATATAAAACATTTGGAAATTTAGCCATTATAACCTCTTGAAAAGCAAGGGGCACAGAGAAAACCTTTGGGGGTGCTGTTAAACTTTTTAAAATACTTCAAGTAGCCTCCTGTGGAGTTAGTTATTGCAATACCATGAAAATGTTCTAGGTGAAAGACTGTAATTTTCTCCACAGTTAGATAAGAATGGAGTGTGTGACAAATACTTCTGCTATGGTACAGAGAATGATTTCATTTTATTCCTGGCAATAACCTAAATAATAATGGAAGCACAATACAGTACTAATTCTGAAGAGTTTGCTTTTTTAAACTTTATATTGAGGTGAACATCAATAGTTTATGTTTTTTTTCTCTGAGTTGAATCTGCATTAAGGAAAGTCATTTTCACAGCAAGCACCTGCAATTAATGATGTGGATTATTTTGGTAAATTATTTGTGAAATTGCTTTGTCTATCTTCTTCACATAATTTTTCTGTAATTAAGTCTATTGAAGGCTCATTTCATGATTTCTATCATCTTGTAGTAATTAAAATGCTACCCAATTTGAAGACAGACAATTATATTCACTTCAGATTTGTAGCAGCATTTTATTTAATACTTTGGTATTTTATTACATTCTGTAAAGATGTGCTAGACATTTAGTTTTTCTCAGATTTTTTTCTCCATTACTATTCCCATTTTGCAGAGGAAGGAACTGAGTTGTGCTGAAGTTACGGTATAAAGGTTCTTGGTGAAATCCATTTTCTCCTCTCTGACAACCTGTCACTTCCAGTGTGGATTTCTTCTCTGATGTGTCACGCTGTGATTAAAACCTGTCTTGTAGTAAACTGAGAATCTCATGTCTGACATGCCCATGAGTCTTTCCTAATAGATGTAGACTCCATGTAAGTCCATTATCCTAACATTTTGAAAAATGTATCCATTTTATTTTCTTATATAAAACCATAAAAGCACATGTATGGTTTCCTGTCTTCAAGAAAGACTTTCTGGCTGGTTCAGCATTATTTATACATTCTTTTAGGTTATTAAATATGACTCGGTCACTTCTGGGTCAAGATGGTGGCTTAACAATGTGCATATTTTAGTTCGTCCTCCAGAACAACTACTAAATAACCAGAAACAGTACAGAACAGCTCTTGGGGCCACGTCAGTGACCAGACACACAGCGTACCCCAGTCTGGACCAGCTGGACCGGCTGCGAGCACCCCCCAGAACCGTGAGTTCCCAAAGCTGTGGTGGCCAGTGTCCCTCCCCCATAGGCCACTTCCCAGAGGGGAAAGGAAAGGACTTTACCAGCAGCAGGGACTGGGCACAATCAAACGCCAATTGTGGAACTAATGAACAAATTCTGACTACTAAAAATAGGCCCCCAGCTTAGGTGAACCTGATCAAAGCCGAGTTTGCTCATTTTTGCCCCAGTGCCAAGGGGTAGACTGACAGAAAAAGGGGGAAAAAAAGAGAAGGAAACAGAGGTTTTTGCGGCTGTGTATCTACAAAGGCTTGATTGCCTCTGGATACAGCGGCAGGACTTTTCAGGCTGTAACTGCCCCAGGCACAGGCAGAAGTGAGCTCTTTTGGGGGCTTATCTGGAGACTGTGCCTTCCCCAGGGGAGGAGTGAAGCTCCACCCAGGTGGAATCCCTCCATCAAGGAATTCAGACACCAGGGCTTGGTAATTTGAAGCCATTAAAACCAGCCAACAACCTCTCCTCTGTCTCCACCACGCCCCCAGCAGGGAGAGTCTGCCAAAGTTAAAGGTACTGCATCATCTTATGCTGGTGGGACCTGCAGTCAGACAAGTGCCACATACTGGGCAGGATAAGAAAAACAGAGTCCAGAGACTTCACAGGAAAGTCTTTCATCCTGCTGGGTCTCACCCTCAGGGAAAACCAACACAGGCAAATCTTTCCTCCTGATAGGAGGCCAGTTTGGTCTGGGAAAATCTGGCTGGGGTCAATAAGATCTAAGTAGACCCTCCTAAGCATGGGGGGAGGGGAAGGCACCACATAAGCAGGGTAAGAAACAAGAAAACAAGAACTGAAGAATTCTCCTCTGTTAAACAAAACTTAAGCTAAAGGTCCAGATAAAGCTGAACGGAATGTCAAAGAACAGATAGACAACAAATTCATCCAGCAAGAAAACCCTAGATAAAAGAAGTGAGAGCAACCTCCAGAATAAACTAATTAAGGTAATTAAATGCCTAGA
>PVIY010014622.1:0-56022 GCA_004026745.1 Myrmecophaga tridactyla
CCAAGGAGACCGACGGCCTTTTACCAGGGTAACTGTGCATTGGCGAAAAGGAAATGATCAGATATTTGGGGGATTATTAGACACTGGTTCTGAAGTGGCATTAATTCCAGGGGACCCAAAACACTCTGGTCCACCAGTCAGAGTGGGGGCTTATGGTGATTGGTGGAATCTTAGCTCAAGTCCATCTCACAGTGGGTCCAGTGGCTCCCAGGACACATTCTGTAGTTATTTCCCTAGTTTCAGAATGCATAATTGGCATAGACATACTGAGCAACTGGCAGAATCCTCACATTGGCTTCATAATTTGTGGAGTGAGGGCTATTATGGTGGGAAAGGTTAAGTGGAAGCCACTAGAACTGCCCCTACCTAGCAAAATAGTAAATCAGAAACAATAACAGATTCCTGGAGGGATTGTAGCGATTACTGCCACTCTTAAGGACTTGAAGGATGCAGAGGTGGTGATTCCCACCACATTCCCATTCAACTCCCCTATTTGGCCTGTGCAGAAAACAGATGGGTCTTGGAGGATGACAGTGGATTATCATAAGCTCAACCAGGTGGTAACTCCAATTGCAACTGCTGTTCCAGAAGTGATATCATTGCTTGAGCAAATCAATACATCTCCTGGTACCTGGTATGCAACTATTGATCTGGCAAATGATTTTTTCTCAATAGCTATTAGTAAGGACCACCAGAAACAGTTTGCTTTCAGCTGGCAAGTAGTAATATACATTCACTGTCCTACCTCAGGGGTGTATCAACTCTCCAGTCCTATGCCATAATCTTGTCTGCAGGGACCTTGATTGTTTCTCCCTCCCACAAGACATCACAGTGGTCCATTATATTGATGATATCATGTTGACAGGACCTAGTGAGCAAGAAGTAGCAACTACTCGACTTATTGGTAAGGCATTTGCATGTCAGAGGATGGGAGATAAATCCAACAAAAATACAGGGGCCTTCCACCTCAGTGAAATTTCTAGGTGTTCAGTGGTGTGAGGCCTGTTGAGATATCCCTTCTAAGGTGAAGGATAAGTTGCTGCAGCTGGCCCCTCCTATGACCAAAAAAGAGGGACAATGCCTAGTTGGTCTCTTCGGATTTTGGCGACAACGTATTCCTCATTTGGGTGTGGTACTCCGGACCATTTATCGAGTGACCAGAAAAGCTGCTAATTTTGAGTGGGGACCTGAACAAGAGGAGGCTCTGTAAGAGGTCCAGGCTGCTGTACAAACTGCTCTGTCACTTGGACCATATGATTCAGCAGATCCAATGGTGCTGAAAGTGTCAGTGGCAAATAGAGATGCTGTCTGGAGCCTTTGGTAGGCCCCTATAGGAGAACTGCAACGCACACCATTAGGATTTTGGAGCAAAGTCTTACCATCTGCTGCAGATAACTACTCTCCTTTTGAGAAACAGATTTTGGCCTGCTACTGGGCCTTAGCAGAGACTGAACACTTAACCATGGGCCACGAAGTTACCATGAGACTTGAGTTGCCTATCATGAGCTGGGTGTTGTCTGGGTGTGCACAGCAGCACTCCATCATAAAATGGAAATGGTATATACAAGATAAGGCCAGAGCAGGTCCTGAAGGTACAAGTAAATTTCATGAGGAAGTGGCCCAAATGCCCACAGTCTCCACTCCTGCCACATTACCTTCTCTTTCCCAGACCAGAGCTATGGCCTCTTGGGGAATTCCTTACAGTGAATTGACTGTGGAAGTGAAAACTCGGGCCTGGTTTACAGATGGTTCAGCACGTTATGCAAGTACCACCCGCAAGTGGACAGCTGCAGCACTCCAACTTCTTTCTGGGGTGTCCCTGAAGGACAGTGGTGAGGCGAAATCTCCCAGTGGGCAGAACTGCGAGCACTGCACCTGGTTGTTCATTTTGCTTGGAAGGAGAACTGGCCAGAGGTGCATTTGGATACTGATTCATGGGCGGTTGCTAATGGTTTGGCTGGATGGTCAGGGACTTGGAAAGACCATGTTCTAATTTGCTAGCTGCCGGAATGCAATATACCAGAAACAGAATGACTTTTAAAAAGGGGAATTTAATAAGTTGCTAGTTTACAGTTCTAAGGCTGAGAAAATGTCCCAATTAAAACAAGTCTATAGCAATGTCCAATCAGGCAACCGGGGAAAGATACCTTGGTTGAAGAAGGCCAATGATGTTCAACATTTCTCTCTCAGCTGGAGGGGCACAAAACGAACATGGTGGCGTCTGCTGGCTTTTTTAGAAAAAAGGGACTCTCACCAAAATGTTTCCTCTTTTAAAGGATTCCAGTAAGCAACTCCACCTACAATGGGTGGTGGCATACCTCCATGGAAATCATCTAATCAAAAGTTACCACCCACAATTGGGTGGGTCACATCTCCATGGAAACAATCAAACTGCTCCCACCCAGCAATACTGAATGAAGATGAAAGGATATGGCTTTGCTGGGGTCCACCACAGATTCAAACTGGCACAGACCATAATTGGAAAATTGGTGACAAAGAGGTCTGGGAAAGAGGTATGTGGATAGACCTTTCTGATGGGCTAAAATCATGAAGATATTTGTGTCCCATGTGAATCTGCATGAGGGTGACTTCAGCAGAGGAAGGTTTTAATAATCAAGTGGATAAGATGACCTGTTCTGTTTATACCACCAGTCAGCCTCTTTCCCCAGCAACTCCTGTCATTGCCCAGTGAGCTCGTGAACAAAGTGGTCATGGTGGTAGGGATGGAGGTTATACTTGGGCTCAGCAACATGGACTTCCACTCACCCAGACTGACCTGCTACAGCCACTGTTGAGTGCTTAATCTGCTAGCAGCAGATACCCGTACTCAGCCCCCAATATGGCACCATTTCCTGAGGTGACCCACTGGCTACATCGTGTTAGGTTGATTACATTGGACCACTCTCTTCATGGAAGGGGCAGCAATTTGTTCTAACTGGAATAGACAAATACTCTAGATATGGGTTTGCTTTCCCTGCATGCGATGCTTTGGCCAAAGCTACCATCCATGGACTTACAGAATGCCTTATCCATCATCATGGTATTCTACACAGCATTGCTTCTGATCAGGGAACACACTTTTGTGTTGCGTGAAAAACTTCACAGCAAATGAAGTGCGGGAACAGGCACATACTCGTGGAATTCTCTGGTCTTACCTTGTTCCCCATCATCCAGAAGCAGCTGGATTGAGAGAACAGTGGAACAGCCTTTTGAAAACCCGATTATGGTGCCAACTAGGCGGCAATACCTTACAGGGCTGGGATGATGTTCTCCAGGAAGGTGTGTATGCTTTGAATCGGCATCCACTATATGGTGCTGTTTCTCCCATAGTCAGGATCCATGGGTCCAGGAACCAAGGGGTGGAAATGGGAGTGGCACCATTACCCCTAGTGATCCACTAGGAAAATTTTTTCTTCCTGTCCCTGTGACCTTGAGCTCTCCTGGTCTAGGTTTTAGTTCCAGGATTGGGAGTGCTTCCACCAGGAGAAACGGTTCCATTGAACTGGAATCTAAAACTGCCACCTGGCCACATTGGGCTACTCATGCCCCTGGATCAACAAGCCAAGAAGGGGATTACTCTACTGGCTGGGGTGACTGACCCTGACTATCAGGGGGAAATAGGACTGCAACTACACAATGGAGGTAAAGAAGAGTTTTCCTGGAATATGGGAGATTTCCTAGGGCATCTTTAAGTACTACCATGCCCTGTGATTAAAATCAATAGAAAACTGCAACAACCCAATCCAGGCAGGACTACCAATGGCTCTGAAACTTCAGGAGTGAAGGTTTGGGTCACCCCCCCAGGCAAAGAACCATGACCAGCTGAAGTGCTTGCTGAGGGTAAAGGGAACATTGAATGGATAGTGGAAGAAGGTAGTGATCAATATGAACTATGACCAACGTGATCAGTTACAGAAATGAGGAGTTTAATGCTGTTTTGTTCATGTTATAGTATTTAAGTTGTAAGATATTAAGTTTAAGAATGAATATCACCCGAGGACTTGCACCCTATTCTGGGGAGATTTAATGCTTTTCTGGTTGTACGCAGGACAATTGAGTATTGTTTAGTGCGGGGAAAAAATGTGTCTTTTATTGTTTTCTATTTTGAGATCAAGTATGGTTTAAGGTGATGTGCATGGCTGCCAAGTTGACAAGGGGTGGACTGTCATGGTCAGGTTCATGTGTCAACTTGGCCAGATGGTGGTACCCATTAGTCTGGTTGGGCAAGTGCTGGCCTGTCTATTGCTATGAGGATGTTTCATAGAATTAAATCATGATCACATCAGCTGCAGCCACAGCTGATTGCATTTGTAATCAGCCAAGGGGAGTGTCTTCTACAATGTGTGACATTTAATCTAAACATGGGCTTTTAAGGAGGATTCAGAAGAGACAGTCTCTTCTTCCTGCTTCAGCCGGCCAGCCTTTTCTGTGGAGTTTGTCCAGACCCTTCATTGGAGTCATCAGCTTTCACAGCCTGCTTTATGGATTTTGGACTTTACGTTCCTCAAAAGTTATGTGAGACACTTTTATAAATTTTATATCTATGGATATTTCCTGCTGATTCTGTTTCTCTAGAGAACCCTAGCTAATACAATCTCCCTACCGTATATTAGTGACAGACCCTTCCAAAAATGTTAGAATGGCCATAAGCCCAAACACCCCTAAAGAGAGGGATAGAAAGATAAAGGTGATGATGGAGTTATACACAGAAGATAAGATTTGACAAATGAATATGTTTGCTGAATCATTAAATTGATATGTCTTTTTGTCTCCAGTATCTTAGAGCTGCTAGAAGTAAAAACCTAAAATTGTGGAATTGTAACCCATTAAACTCTGAAATATGTTCTAGAACTAATTGTGGTGCTGTGCTTTGAAATTTCTTGCTTTTTTGTATATATGTTATTGTTCACAAAAAAAAGAAAGTTGATTGTGGTGATAAAAAAATATTTAAAGTTTTTAGCCTCCTATATTGAGTAGCTAGAAGGAAAAATCTGAGAGGATAGTATGGTAGCCCATGACAAACTCAGGGATCTGTCCTGTAACTACTTGTTGAAGAGTGCTTTGAAAACTATTGCTTTTTTATTTCTTTGCTTTGTATATATGTTATACTATACAATAAAAAAGTTAAAAAAAAAAAAAAAGCACATGTGCTGAGAGAAAGAAGCCAGAAAGAAAAAAGAGTACATACTTACACTATTCCATTTATATGAAGTTTGAAAACAGGCAAAACAAATTCACAGTGAAGGAAATCAGATAGTTGGTTGCCTGGGGATAAGGGCTGAGTGCAAAGTGGCACAAGGAAATTTTTTGGTGTGAAGGAATTGTTCTAAATATGGATAGAGTGATGGTTACATGGTGTGTGTACATTTGTCAAAACTCATCAAACTGCATCCTTAAAATGTGTATTGCATATACATTATACCTCAATAGAGTTGTTTAAAAAATACTGGGGGGAGGGGGGGAGAAAATAAAACAGGAAAAACAGACAACTCTTTTTGAGGGTTTAAATGTAAGGCAAAACCCGGAGTTGTGGCAATAGTAGGATAAAGTGGAGTCAAGAGAACTTTTTGGTTTGACTATTTTACTTGATTTTGTGCAAAGGAAAGCAACCAATTGACTAAACAGTTCTATACTTGTTAGCATTTGTTAATCAAGGAGGAAATGAAGTCAGATGGCAAACTTCATTTCCTCCAAACAGTACTGCAAATATCACAGAAACTCACAGCACCTGGGGAGCCCAAACAAGAAAGCTGACTGTTAAAGGGTCTCAGGGGTCAGACCAGGTGCAGTGTTACAGGAAGCTTGACTTTATCTACTGTCACTGTCAAATACCCTGCCTGGCTCCACATTTCCCTGTGAAGTTTACTGCTCTCTGGCAGATTCAAATCCATGTAGCTGGTTCCCACCCACATTCCAGGCCCATCACTTCTTGCTATTGCAAGGTGGCTAATCCAGAAGTAGAAATCCAGGCAGCTCCACACACACACTTGCCCAGCTGTGTTTTATGTGGCACCTCTGAGTGAGGCCTGGGCTCTCAGTTTGTATAGGAAATTTCCATTACTGTCAAAGAATTCTGGCCCCATTTGTACTATTTTGCTGCTGAAGTGCTGGTCACCCAGCTCCTCTGCCTTCAATTCTTCCTGCTTCTCATAACTTGGCAATCCATTACTGTCAGTTCCTCCAGTGCTCTCACAATTGTCAGTGATGATCTAGGGCTGCAGCTCTAAGCACAAAGCTCTTTCTCCAGGCCCTGGATTCCTTTTTTTTTTTTTTTTCCCTTTCTGTCTTCTTGGTGTCTACTAGAAGTAGAAACTGGTGTTTCTTCAACCCTATCATTTTTGAAATTGTGCTATGTCTCTGGCCTTTGGATGAGGCTTCATCCTGTGGTATCAAAAGGAGCCGGATGCAGAGTGGCTTGCAGAGAGCAGCTTTGAGGTATTCCCAGAGACCTGGAACTGCTGGAGCAAAGGGGCAGACCTAGCTTTCTTAAGGATTCATTCAGTTTTTGTTCCAATGTGGGTACAAACTTGCTTTCCAAAGCCTTTCACATGGCACTGGTGATGCCACTGAAGTCTTCGGCCAATCTAGGTACTGACCAGGACTGTAAATTCCTTTTCTAAATACTGGATCTGCTCCCTGGCTTCCCATATCAGGATCCTGTGTGGGGCATCTGGAACCACCATTTGCCTCCCAATTTTCTGATAACAGGATTGTTTTTCCTCTTTCAGTTCAAGGTGCTGGGGGTGAGAATTAATGGCAGAGGCTAGGTGTGGAAGCAAGGTGGGTAGTTGAAGGGCCTCAAGCGAAATTACAGATGCTCTGTCCTTTCCTCTGTTAGCAAAGGCCATCGGGCCAGGTCTGCAGTTGTAGACTTGCTTGGTACACCACTCCCAGAAATCTAAACATCTACAACAGTTAGTGGCTGGTAAACTTGCTGATCTCTCTAAACAGGTAATGAAATACTTCACCACTCTGGGAATCTGTGGTCCCAAGGGAGCTGAGCATATGCTCGGGCACCCCTAACTTCTTGTGAGAAGAAACAAAGGCTGCAAATGCGGTGGCAGGTTACTGGGTGTCGAGGGGGCATAGTCCAGAGCGGAGCTGGTAACTTTCCCCCTCCTGCAGCTCACATTCCTTTGATAAGAGTAGTTGAGGGAGTGGGGCCTTGGCCAGAAGCACCGCATGTTCACCCACAGAAACAGGCAGAGAGACAGTGTATGGATATAGGTAAAGGTTGGTTGGGGAGAGTGGTGTGGGAACATGTGGAAGTTTGCTTTTACTTAGTTTTATTTTCTTGGTGACAGAAGTCTTCAGCTGAGAGTAACAATAAGGGAGGAAGTATTGGAGGCGCAAGGAGAGATTGTATAAAGTAGTCATTGAGGAGGATGGGCCAGGGAAATAAAGAGCAACTTCCAGACAGCATATGAGATTATAGGCTCATTTGAAATTAGGGGTCATGAATTTGATCTAACCACTCAGCATGGTTGAGTGTGGTCATGGAGCTACATTTAACCAGGATTGTTGTTTAGCTAAGAGTAGAGAAGAGTGAGAGAGGAAAGGAAGTTGAAGATAGATGAGTGGGAGTGTTTATAATGATGGACTATGAGTTTTATGCTGGGTTAAGAGGGAAGTGCCAACATGAATTGGTGAGGGACAGTGAAAATATGACTCGATGGATTTGGTCTTGGTGGAGTTGAAGTCCTGGAATTGAATATTTGAGTGAGCTGAAAAGGTGGGTTGTTAGAATGATACTTAAAATTGAGACCAGGTGGGAGACAGAGTTCTGGGTTATGGTCAGAGCTAGAGCATGGTCATCGGAATGAATGGCTGTGGTAAGGAGGACAAGATCATTGGATGAGAGGACCACTAAAAGATCAGGACATAAAAAAAAGTTCAACTACATGAGATATTGAAGTCACCAATAAAACAGTAGTAGGAGAAGGGTAGTGAGTTAGTAGCTGAATTTTTTAAAGATTGTGGGAAAGTGACCTGGGAGTGTGAAGAGGCTTGTGACAAGATAAGGTGGTTGATGTTACAGTCTTGAAGAGATTAAAAGCTGTAGGGAGGGAAGGGGCAGAGAGGTTTAGGAATGAAGAGGGGAGAGTGATCAAGTGGCAAAAAAAAAAAAGCAAGGAAGATATCTATTTCCAGGCCTGGGGGTATGAACGGTGTATGAGAAGACTAGTTATTCTTTGAGAGGGCTGCAGGGAAACCAGTGTCCTCAGGAAGAAGCAAAGCAATCTGGATAGTAAAGGGAGATAGGCAGAACTTCATGATTAGAAATGAAGGATTCAGAATAAACTGAGAGATCTGAGCTTTCAGTGACATGAATGGGAATAAAGGACATTGTGAAACTGGTCCTGATGCTCCCAAGGCAATATTTTTAAGGCTTTGAGTTTGGCAGAGAGGGTCCTGCTGGAAGTATGCAGAACCTTTGGGCTCCATATGGCCTAAGCTGATGGAATGGCCTGGTGGGCATGCTTCTAGTATCAAGACTTTGCAAAAACGTATTTCAGCCATTCAGTTTTGTGCATTTTAAAAACTCATTGACATTATGTACCACTATAGAGAGTGTGGCTATTAGATGAAAAAGTCACCTTTGAATTATCTTGCTTTTTCACCTGACATTTATTATGAAAGCTTTTCAATGTTGCCATGAAGTCTTGAAAATGATTTTTATAGAGTGCATAATATTCCACGAAGTGAACATACTGTAATTTACTTAACTGCCTCCTTTACTATTGTTAGATTATTGTTGATTAATTTTTATCTTAAAATTATTAAACTAACTTGGTGGTAGGGCATTTTTGTGCATATTTAACTACACTCTAGAACTGGATGAATGTTAACTGCTCCACATTAGCCAAGGAGATAGCGAGGCAATTCAGGAAAACTACTTCTTTTGTAGGTTTTATTTTTTCCCCGAAACTTTATTGGAAAGGTCAAATGAATTACTTCTAAGACACTTTAAAAGTGCTTTGCTTATTCATCATTCCACTTGGAAGTTCACCCTAACTTTATAGCAAGGAAACAGGCAAAATCACGAAGACAAAAAATAGATAAGCCTCCAATCCGACAAGGCCTGTTGGTAGCTGGACTCTTTGGCAGACACTGTATATGTCTTATCATGATTCCTAACACATCAGTACAACAAGAGTGCCACATTCTAAGGATGGGAATGAGAAGGGAGGGCATTGAGGAGCCCCAAAGTACACTGCAAACTGCTGATGTAAAGCAAGGTCCCTGACTATCTCTTTGGGTCTGAAGACCACTTAAAGTCTTAGAGGTTAATGAGGCTATTGCAAGTTCTTTCTTTTAGGCTCAGAAGTCACTCTTTAGCCGAGTTATTTTGTAGCTCATGGGTGGAGTTCCACCACGTCTAGCTTTGAAATGTTCTGTTTGGACGTTTCTTCTGGTCTTATTAAAACTTTCTAAATGAAGTTGATAACAGTTTCAGTTTACCAATTCCCTTTCCATAGGACACTAAATGTTATATTTTAAGACACTGCCTTCATATATGTAAATACTGTATCTTTTGAGGAAATTTAGGTTAAGTCTCCATCAATCCTCCAAGTCTTCATAAATGGAGTACCTCCAGTTGCTTAGTTCCATGTTGTTATTTTTTAAACATGGTCCTTGTAATCTGTGTTTTCTATTGTGTGTATCCCTGCCATGGCCATTAATAAGTGTGCTACTCCACTCCCTCCACTTGCTAGCATGATTGGTGAAATTAGTATGGACTGATCTTAAATTGGTAACTTCACATAATATATTTTAGATATTCCATTTTAAGAAGTGAGAAAGGTAGAATGACAAAGGACAAACGTAGAGCACATTGGTAAATCTACATTAAGTGATAAGAAATCAAACAACTCTATGGGACTAGAATTTATTTTCCCCAAACAGGGATTATTTCAAAGTTTAAGCTGCCTGATTTATTTTAAAGTGTGTTCTACGGTTGTGGACTGCTTATTGGACCACTCTGTGCAATGCTCTATACTCTCCTAAATTCTATTTTCTTGGAACACTCCTTGCACAGTGCTCACTTCAGAAAGTATTGTTCTATATACATATGACTGTCATATTTGGATGAACTCCACATTATAACATAAGAATGTTAGTTTTCACAAAGAAAAATTGGAGAAAGATGTCTTTTCTTAAAGGAAATAAAAGAAAATTCCTGGAACAGATTAAAGCGTTATCTACAAACCCCATCTGCCACAGCATGAAAAAGGCTTTGTTTTTATCATTGACAAGGGTATGAAATACTTAGTTTTCACAGCAGTTTAGAGGCAGAAATTCCAAGGGGAGCCAACATTTGGATTCTGATGTTCGCATAAAATGTTTAGTACACAAATTAGAATGTCTCAGCTGCAAAGGCTAACTGAAAAGAACAGAGATTAGTTGACTATGGCTGGGCTAATTAAAACCAACAGAAGAATATCAAAAGAGCCACTGGGTAAAAAACTCATGAAAATCACAAGCTTTTTGAAAAAGAACAAATTTTAAATAGTAGGAAATATCTGTTATACATTTAAAAGGAAGAAAAAAACAAATTTTACATTTTTAGCTCACTTAAAAAATCCATTAATCTTCTGGGCTTCCTAATTTAATCACCCTAACCCATTCAAATTTGTTCATGAAGCCATGCAATGCAAAATTTAAAGTACTTTCAGTTGTAATACCAGTGTCACTCATTTCCAGTAATGGTATGAATTCAAATCCATGGTGAAAACCAGCTGGTGGGTTAAACCTAGTACAGTACAAACTATGCTTATGAAGGACAGAAGAATATGGTTTAATCATCATTTGAAGGGGTTATTTTTCCCAGTACTAAAGTCCATTTTCCTAATAAAGACCAAAAGGATATAGATTTTGCCACTTTAGGTATTTAATTTCCTTTGTAATTATCTCACTACTCATGTACTTAGAAAGTAATTAATATGTGAAGACTGTCAATTCTCAAATTGATTTGAAAATCATTTATAATGTAGCTGCCACATATTCTTTTTTTTTTTTTTTTTTTTTACATGGGCAGGCACTGGGAATCGAACCCGGGTCCTATGGCAGGCAAGCACTCTGCCTGCTGAGCCACCGTGGCCTGCCCTGCCACATATTCTTTGCAAGGGGTGTCTGAATATATGATGATGATACTACCACCTAACATTTGTTGTGTGTTTTCTATGTGTCAAGCCCTGGCCCATGTTCTTGAAATGTATTAACTTATGCACTGGCACATGGAGTTAATGAATGTGACTGAGATGATACAAGAGGTGGAAGGTGGAGGTGAGGTTTGAATGTAGGCACTGACCCCATAGTTCACGCTTCTCAACAGTATGCTATCTTGCTTTGTGTATGTCTTGTTTTGACAAAGAACCAGCTGCTGAATTCAAGAAGAATGTGATTCACCTCTCCTTAAAATTATTTTCTTAAGAGTCCTTTATAAGACTTGTTTTAAATGTTCCTGATTTTACAAAAGGTTTAATATGTTGAAACATCATTTTGTAATGCCAATGGTTGTTTTGCATTTTATTGAATGTTTTCATTTTGCATTTTAAACTGAGTCAGTAATTGTGACACAATTTTATAGTAATATAAGTATATTAACAGCTGCATCTTTAACCTTTGCACATAATTTTAGTTTGAAAAAGCTATTATATAAGCACATATTTACCTAAATCTTTAAGAACTTTAATGAAACATAGGATACATGTATTGAAATTAGACTTCCTGGGCAATGTTAGAAAACTATATGGCTAAAGAATATTCGCAGAGAGAAGCTAAAACATGAGAACTGCATGTATACTAGATAGGATCAACTAAGCTGTCTTCAAATATGATTTGCATGAGAAAGCTGATGCTGTCATTTCCTTATTTGACTCCCTTACATTGTTTTTTAATCTACCTTATACTGATATTCAGGCAAATAATACAAATCAAGAACTATTTTTCCTCAGAGAGTTTGAAATAGAAAAGGTACAATGCCTTGTGTATGGTTACTAATTTAATAAAATATTATCCAAAAGGCTAATCAATTATTACTGTTTAAAACTTACAAAAAATAACAAAAGACTATCTCTGTTCCCAATTTAGGCCAATTCATAATGATTTTTAACACACTAAACTCAATAGAGGGATTGTGCTTGCTTAAATTTGGCTAACCAGATCACGTAGTTAGCCCACTGGGATCAGCTGATACCCTTCCTTAATGGAATTCTGGCAGATTTCCTGCCACATTTCCCACTTACTAAGGAAACTCTTTAGCAAAGGATCCATTGTTCATGCACTTTTATATATATATAAAATATTTATATATATATAAAATCACCCTCTCTAGAATCTTATACCCCCCCACCCCCTTCCACAACGGCAAGGCAGTTGTACTTCGTAGTGTTTTCACTGGAGACTGTAAGTGTGGGTTGAATTATTCAATGTGAGGTTCACAATAAGGGAACGTGGATCTTTCTTATTCTTATGAACTGCAATCTTTCCTTTCAAGGCTTCACCTATAAAAGAAAGGCAAAAAATGCTTTTAAGAACTAAAGGACTATACTCTGATAGAGAAGTAGATAATGTTTACCCAGCATCTCTTTTTTATTATTGGTGTCAGATGTTTCTGAAGCGATAAGAACTCAAGCGATAACAACTCAACACCACAAGTGTCGCATCAACTTTTTTTTTTCATGGGCAGGCACAGGGAATTGAACCCAGGTCTCCGGCACAGCAGGTGAGAACTCTGCTACTGCGCCACCAATGCCTGTCCCTCATGTCACCTTTTGAAAGAGTGAGCAGAGCCCCAGGCCATGCAGGGCTGGCGGGGTAGGGGAGATATGAGTCCCTAAGGTGGGTCCTGGGAATACAGAAAACAACCAGACACAGTCCCTACCCTCAAGGAGTTCACGATCAAGGGTGAAGAGCAATCGTTACACCAACAATTACATAATAGGCATGGTCTAAGGTATGCTGGGGTGAGGACTGGGGAAGGTTGGAAGGCAATAAAAGGCAAGCTTTCACAAGAATTAATGAAGTATTTGAGGACTAAAATCATGGTTAAGAAGGTTTAAGGAGTCTACATATAAAGACATTTACACAGGCATTCATGCCTTCAGGGCATTAGACAGGATCTTTGAGGAACTGAACATTACACTTGGGAAAACAAAGTAAATATATATATTTTATAAAGGCACATGACAAGAACCCTGGCCTTTAAGGTACTGAAACTATAAATGGACAACTGAGGTTACACAGGGGAAACTGAACAAAAAAAATTACTTTTCTGTTTATAGTTAAATATTGATTTCCAAAAAATTTATTCATTATTCTCCAAATTTTATTTTATCCAAAAATGGAACTGTGTCTTTTCTGATTATAAATATTTCTCATTTAAATTTTTTCCAAGTATAAGTTTATTTGCCAAAAGCTATTTAAAAATAACAAGCAATTGCTGAGTTGTTATTGATCACCATACTTTAAATACTAAAAGTAAGAGTATACCAAATGACATCAGGTGTGTAACAATCTAGATTGATATAAAGAGACTCCATATAAAACTGATGATTCAAGAATTTTTGTAAAACTACCCAAGTACTGAAATATCTTATTAAAAAAAAAAAAACTAATTTCACCAGTAGCCTTACATGACAAAGATTGCGTGACAGAGTTCTACAAACCATAAGATTTTAGGCTAATCAGTAGATAATAGTACTTGCTAATATTTATTTAACATTTATTTTGTACTAGGCCCTATTCTAACACTCTTACATGATTTATCTCAATGCTCACAAAAAATCACTATGAGGTAAGTGCATTTTCCTTACCTTGCAGATGAGAAACAACCTAAGGTTCAGAAAGGTTAGTAATTTGCCCAAGATCATACTGCCAGTTAGTGGAAGAACCAGATTTTTAAGCACAGAAGTTTGATTCCAGAGCCCAGGCTCCTGAACACTGTACTCTAGTGCTGCCTTCCCTATATCTGAAAAAATAATTATTATAGTTTAAATTATGCTATGAAGCACATGACATGCCTTTAATGTTACTACTTATGCTATTTTTTGTAAAGATATTTAGCCACTTATAAAATATTTTATTAACATTTTAATTTATATAATAATTATTCTATAATAACCTTAATATGCTTCCTGCCTATTAAGGCATTATTACAGGGAAGAAATAAAAGACTGATAGTATCTTCAACAACTAAGAAGTGCTTCCATTTTGAATACGTAGGCAATATCATGACATTTTAAGGCTTCCATTTTATACCAACAATCATACCCTAAATTTATCATTTGCTGAAACTGAAACTGGAAATGAGCTGCTATTTTATAATAAACTGATATTGTTTTTATGAGTAAATGTTATAGAATAGTCATCAACAACTTGGTCATTAGTTTTAAATTACTGATATTGAAGTCAACTATCAATTTTTACAAATTAGTGGCTGCTGGTTCCTCCTCACTTAAAAGTATGTCTTAGTGTAAATTACTTAAGTTGCTGCTATAAAGTAGTTGATGATATATATATGAGGAGATACATTATGTATATCTGAGATCCAAAATTAATAAAATAATTTGCACAGACCTAACAGTAAGCTTAAACACTTACCAATATCACCCCTCTAATCATATTCTTTTTTTTTTACCCTCCAGAAATAACCTAAATTCTGACTTTTTGTTTACCATCGTCTTTTCAAAATAGTTAAGGTATATCCTCAACAATATATTGCTTAATTTTTGCATGTTTGAAAACTTTTTAAATATTATATTTCCTATTTTCTACCATGGTTTGCTTATTATTTCATTCAACATTGGCGGGATTAATCTATGCTGAGGCAAGTATCTACAGTTCATTCATATTCACAGTTGTGTAGTATAAATTATATTAATAGACCAGTATTTATTCACCCATTCTTCCCCTGAATTGTTGCCATTTTTTTTTTTTTAAACAAATGGTGTGCTATGACTATATGTATAGGTGTCCCTTGGTGTCCAAACTACAAGAATTTCTCTAGGACATAAACTGCTAGGTTATAGGACATACGTGTATTCTATTACTAGATAATGACAAATGAACTTTTAGTAAACATAAACATCTATTCATTAAAACAACCAAAAAAACCTCTTATTAATGTAAGAATAAAAAGTAATATCTTTATCAAGAGTTTTTATCAAAATTTGAAAGTAAACATACTGCAAAGGCAAGGACAGCATTTAAAGTAAGAACATAGTGAGGATGTCACTATTGCTATATTTATCATTTTTCTTGATAATGTTTTATCTAATGTAATATGATAAGGAATAGAAATAAAAGAATAGATACAAGGCAGTGCGATGGTGGCTCAGTGGCAGAATTCTTGCCTGATATGCCGGAGACCTGAGTTTGAGTCCCAGTGCCTGTCCATGTCAAAAAAAAAAAGTATAGCTACAGTATTGGAAAAAAGTGAGAAAATTAATTTTCAGAGAAGCAATATTCTCTGACATTGAATCCTCTTGTCACTTCAGCTAAATACTAATCTGTGACGTGTGTAGTGTGAAATTGCATGATTTTGGGCAAAGAATAATAACCACTAGGGAGCAATTAGCAGAACAATTCCCAAAGCTCACACAGGACTGGGGGAATGTTTGAATTCCATGCAGTCGGAGTAAAAGGAACTTGCTGAACACTTAGGATATTCAGTAGCGACACCACACAGAAAATGCTTTAGCAATAAACTATCCCAACAGCAAAGGCTACTCTAAAAAAAGCTTAAAACAAGCTCTGTAAAGATCAAGGTAATCTGTAAATAATTTAACCACTTGCCCAAACAAACTTCAACACTCTTGAAAGGAAGATAAGTGAAAATCCAAACATTGAGCCACATATCATTTGCAATGTCCGCCATCTAATTAAAAATTACTAGTTATGCAGAAGAGCAGCAAATTGAGCCCTACAACCAGAAGAAAAATCAGTTAATAGAAACAGATTGAGAGGAAACATGATCATAATGAGAAGAGAAGTAGATTAAAAAAAAATAAAGGAGAACCAAATGGAATTTCCAGGGTTGAAGAATATCTGAAGAAATCCACTAGAAAGACTTAATAACAGATTAGACACTGTAGAAGAAAACAATGAATTTGAACAAATAGTACTAATACCAAACTGAACCAGAGAGAAATAAAAAATTAACTCAAATTCAGTAACCTATGGAAAAGATCACAGTCCAACATGAGTGTAATTGGAAAACTGAGAAGAGAAGTAGAGGTAGGTACAGAAAAAATGTACAAAGAAATAATGCTCCAAATATGCCAAATTTCATAAACTATAAACATGCAGATGGCAGTTCAACAAAATTTAAGCTGAATGAACATATCCACCACAACAATTGAACCACATCAAGGCACATCTTAACTTCTTGAAAACCAGACAAAATTTCAAAAACCTGTAAGAAAAAAGAAAATCTTTACAACTGCCAGAGGAAAAAAGATACATTATATACAGGGGAACAGAGACAAGAATGATCTCAGACTTTTCATTAGAAACAATGCAAACGAGAAGACAGTGCAATGACATCTTTGAAGTGATGAAAGAACAGGAAAAAACTATTAAGAACTCAATACCCAGTGTGCCGGTTTGAATCTGTTGTGTACCCCAGAAAAGCCACGTCCTTTAATCCTCATTCAATATTGCTGGGTGGTATCTTTTTAAATTGTTTCCATGGAGATATGACCCACCCAATTGTGGGTGGTAACTTTTGATTAGCTGGTTTCCATGGAGATGTGTCTCCACCCATTCAAGGTGGAGTTGCTTAGTGGAGCCCTTTAAAAGGGAACCATTTGTAAAAAGCTTTAGAGACACCAGAACCAACAGAGTGTAGACAACCACAGACCTTTGGAGATGAAGAAAGAAAACAACCCCATGTGTTCATGAAACAAGAAGCTGGAAGAGAAAGCGAGCAGATTTTGCCACATGCCCTGCCAGCTAAGAGAAATCCCAAACTTCATCGGCCTTCCTTGTGTGAAGGTAACCTCTTGCTGATGCCTTAATCTGGACATTTTTATAGCCTTGCCCTAATTTGGACATTTTCACAGCCTTAGAACTGTAAACTTGCAATATGATAAATTCCCCCTTTTTAAAAGTCATTCCTTTTACGGTATATTGCATTCCTGCAGTGTGCAAACAAGAACACCCAGCATAAATTTTTCAAGAATAAGAGCGAAGTAGGGACTTGTTTCAGAGACACAAAAGCAGAGGAATTCATTTCCTGCATATGCGCACAAAAGAAATGTTAAAGTAAGTTTTTCATGCAGTAGAAAAATGATATCAACAAGTAATTTGGATCTACCCATGGACAATAAAGACTTAGAAACTGAAGTTAAAAAATCCAGCAGCATTTACAATAACATAAACATTAAATACTTAGAGATGAATGTTAATGATATATGTGCAAATTTAGTCACAAACTATAAAACACAGACTCATTAAAGATGATCTAAGTAAATGGTATATTTGCAATCAATATTATGAAGATGGCATTTGGACTTCATCAGAATTCATTATAAAGTCCTATGAAGGAAATGAAGAAACAAGCCAGGAATTGGGTTAAAAATATTAGCAACATATATATCTGACAAATAACTTATATCCATAAATATATAAAGAATTCTTACAACTGAATGAGACAAACAACCCAATTAAAAAATGAGCAAAATATTTTAAGTCAAACATCATAAAAAATGATATACAAATGGCCAATAAACATGACATCATATATATATATCAACATCATTAGTGATAAAATTAATGTCAGAAACTAAAAGGAAATGACTGACAGATTTGACTACAAGAATGAAAAAATGTACATAAAGCAAGATACTTTCAAGAAAGAAAAGAAAATTAAAACAGTATTACTTTTTATTTTTTAGAATGGCAAAGATTTTTATAATGTCTGAATTCTGATTCCTTAGGATAGATAATCAGAAGTGGGATTCCTTGGTAAAAGACAAACATTTTTTAATATATTCTTGTACATGCTGAGGAATATATTCCAGTTTTACATTCTCACCATCTCCAACGCTGGATATTATTAAAAACCAAGCAAAAAAATAAAGAAAACGAAAATACCTTTGTTATTTAAATAAAAAACAGAATCTGATTCTTTTGCATTTCAGTGACTACCTAATAGCTATTACAAATGTTTACACGTCCATTTAAAAGAAAAATCACTTTTGCTGTGCTTTTCTTCTTGATGTATCTGAGGCACTGGTGTAAACATTTCTTTTAATTCATTAATTCATTAATGCTTGCTGCTCTTTAACTTGAGTTGCCTTAGGAGTTTAAATAATGTAAGCTGGTTTGCTTATATTAAATAGAAAAATGTTCTATTCAATCCTTAATATAAGGATTAATATTGAAATGTTCCATGGTGCTTAAAAAGCAGGCTATCAAATTTTTCATTTTAGGTTCAAAATACACCTATTAGAATTCTATGTATTCCTCAATTTAGAAATATAGTGCACATCAAGGTGTACTAGTAATGGATACTTCTACTGAATTTTGATTAAAGAAAACAATTTTAAGCATCAATATTTAACAAAACATCTAGCTATTTAAGTCATAACAATTGCCTTACACACATATATAAGCTGACACTGCCATTTCCATGTGTAAAAATGAAATACAAGTAAAATACATATTTCTATAATCTTAGTTTCAAAGAAGAGGGTACACATACTCATTTAAGTTAATTAAATAGCAAGAAGGGTCACAGTAATAAATATGTAATTCACACTGCTGACCCCCCTTCAATTGTTCAAGACTGACTAGCGTGTCAAGGCAGTAGCTGTAATACCAGAATTTATCAGAGCAATTAATCAGTGTCAAATAGATATGAAATGACTGATGTTTTCAAGCATGTGTACTGTGGTGAGAGCTGCAAAGGACATTTGCTATGGAGCTGAGCTGTATCACTTGTTTTTATCATAGGCCGACTGCTATTAGTATACCACAAGGCAATCCTATTATAGTGTTTTTTAAAATAAATTTGTTCCAGAGCAATGAATTTTATCTCTCCAGAAGAAAAATATCCACAAATTATTATTATCCACAAATCATTATTATTATTACAGCTAAAAGAAAGAAAAAAAGAAACAGATTCTCTACAACACATAAAAGCTTAGATGTAACACAAAGCATAAATGTAAATGTAGAGAAAGAGGAAAAAAATAGCCTGATCTCAGTCATACGTTCAAAGTCAAATCACATGGAAAAGATCTGGAATTTTAAAGTAAAAACTGCTATATAAGTTAGTATAATCAAATAATGCCATTCTTTTTAAAAGGGGAAAAAACCACATACCTGAATTAAAAATTTAAAATAAGGGTTCACTAATGCTTTTAAAATATTCATTCTGAGAGGCTGATCCTTATTCTCACAAGGCTGAAGTACTCACATGTTTAGAGACTTTTTTTAGAACTAAGTTGTCAACCAAATAAAACACTAGGCTCCCCATCTTATAGTTTCATTTTGCTTTTAACCAAATGTATTTCTAAGTCTCAGATGTTCTCTATTTCCACTAACTTTAAGCTGCTTTGTAATGATCAAGTCTACCCTAAGAGTAAAAGATTTGCCATTACTGAAGATAATACACATACCCATACAAAATCTAGCAAATTAACAGTTTAGGTATGTTTATAATTTTTATTTATTAAAAAATATCTTGTCTTCTGGGCACTAAGATAAGCTTTACATATTCAGTAAATATTCCTGGTTAGAGTCTTGGCTTTGTTTATCTTAAAAAAAAAAAAAAAAGCATAGCATATTGAGTGAAAAACTGCTTTTAGTTTAGCTAAGTCCAGCTATAGAGAACTCTCTTCAGTTACGCCAAGATAAATTTGAACACCAACCTGCTCAAGTGCAATAGTGTGATGAGCTTTCTGAGAAGACCAGAGTTGGCAAAATGGGACGAAATACAGCAAGTGGCTAAATTCCCTTGGCAGGATGTTACCCAAGGTGATGAGAGGAAATCAGATTTCAAAGACTTGCACTTATCAGAATATTTATAATATGTCAAATACATCATCACAAAGGCATAAGACAAGCAAAGAACTTATGTTACAGTCTTTAATTACAGAATACTGTGATATTATAACACAGATATAAGCATGAACTGATTTGGGAGAACAAAGAACAAATTCTCTGAGCACAAGGAAGAAATATTTACAGAAATGACCTGGGTAATAAAGCGTAATCTGGAATTTATTAAGTGAGAGAAGTCAAAATAGTGTTCCAGATAGAAGAATATATTGGACAAAGGCAAGGAGCAAGAAAGGGTAGGAAAGTTAGCTAAAAACGAGGAGTCTGTATACCTGGAGCATGTGATAGGCTTATCTGGTGAAGTGGCAGGGTAGGGTTGGAAATGAGGATGAAAAATAATGGTCAGTTTGTAATGGGCTTTGGTGCTCTAGTTTCCTGGCTGTTAAAACAAATACCATAAGATGGGTTGGCTTAAACAATAGGAATTTATTGGTTCATGGTTTTGTAGCTAGAAGTCCAAAGTCAAGGCATCAGCAAGGCATCAGGGTTTCTTCCTCAACACTGTAGCATTCTGAGGATGACTGCCAGCAATCCTTGGTCCTTGGCTTTTCTTTCACATGGCAGTGTCTTCTTTTTCTTCTGGGTTCCACCAACTTCAAGATATTTAGATGCTCCCTGTGGCTTCTCCTTCCAAGTCCAATTTTCCTTTGCATGTAAGGACTTCAAACACATTGGATTAAGGCTCACCTTCTTGAATTCAGTATGGGTATACCTTAACTAGTAACATTTTCGAAGGTCCTATTTACAAATGGATTCACACCCATAGGATCAGGGGTTGGGACCTAAACATGCCCCAACATGATTCAATTACCAATATTTGGCTTTTAACCTGGAGATACTGACTATCCAGTGGAGGTTTCAAAAGATTTTTACTGAGGTATAATTTATAATAATAGACACATTTTATGCATACAGTTTGAATTCTGACAATGTCATTTTCATAAATTTTTGTCTACCTCAAGGTCTCAAAAATTATCTCATATTATCTTTTAGAAGTTTTATCATTTCTGCTTTCTTATTTAGGCCATGAATGATTTAGAGCTAGTTCTGTGTATGGTGTGCGATTCCTTCTTTCCCATATGAATATTTAGTTGTTCTAATAGCATTTGTTGAAAATACTATCCTTTTCCCATTGAATTATATTGACTCAGAGAAAGATAACTTGATTCAAGAAAGGCCGATGATGGCTGGAATACCTCTGTCAGCTGGGAAGGCACATGGCTGGCTTTTGCTGGTCCTTTGACATCTGGTTTCAAACAGCTCCCCTGGGGGTGTTTTCTCTCTGTATCTCCAAATGTCTCTGTGTTGGTTCTAGCTTCTTCAAAATGGTTCCCTCTTAAAGGACTCTAGTAAGTGGATTAAAACTCACCTTGAATGGGTGGAAACACATCTCCTTGGAAATAACTTAATGAAAAAGATCCCACCCACAATTGGGTGGGTCACATCTCCATGGAAACAATATAATCAAAAGGTCCCACCCTAAACAACAGATCTGCTCCCACAAGACTGAATTAGGAAAAAGAACGTGGGGTCCATAACAGTTTCAAACTAGCATAGTCATGGTGTAGTCTTCTTTTTATATATTGATAGATTCAATTTGCTAATAACTTAAGAATTTCTGCATCTATATTCATGAGGACATTGATTTCTGGTTTAATTTTCTTTTACTGTCTTAGTTTGGTATTGAGGTAATACTGGCCTCATAAAGTTAATTCTCTTCTCTTTTATTTTCTGGAAGAGACTATGTAGAATTGGTATTATTTCTTCTTTAAGTGGTTGGGAGCATTTAACAGTGAAGCAATCTGGGCTTGGAAATTTATTCTTTGGAAGGTTTTTAAAAGGTTGGCTTTCTGTTTTTGTAAATAAAGTTTAATTGGAACACAGTGATGCTCATTCATTACCTACTATTTCTCAAAATTTTAGGTGTCTGCACTAAAAACTAAAACCATTGTTCAGTGTTGCTGTAGCCACCACTTTGCGACTGTGGGCTAGGTCCTGAGACGATGCAGAAAAGAAAAAAAAAAAAAGAAAAATGGAATTTCCCCTACTTTCGCTGAGCATTAGGGGACCTCCTTCCTTAGTTAAGCTAGAATTAGAGGATTTCTTCTGGACTTGCTTCTATCTGTGATGATACCCCTGTCTGGGTTTCAGGCTATCTGGAGTCCAGGTTGGTGGATACTGGAGGGAAAAAAATCATAATCTCACCACCAGTTTGGTGGTACCTTGAATTCTGGTCTTTTTCACAAAATTTAGCTTTTTTTGGTTTTTAATTAGAGTAGGTGTACGTTTGCAGAAAAATCATGCACAAAATACAGGTTTCCCATACACCCATTACTGAAACAGCTTGTATTAGTGTGGTACACTTGTTACAATTCATGAAAGAACACTTTTATAACTGTCTAGTAAGTATAGTCCACTCTTTATAATAGAGTTCACTGTTTCTGTTTTAGGGTCCTATGTTTTAAAAAAATTTTTATCCGAGTAACAGTTAACATAAGATCTCTCCTTTTAGCCTCATTCATGTATATAATTCAATGTGTTAATTACTTTCACAATATTGTGCTACCATCACCACCACTCGTTACCAAACTTTACAAATATTAATAATTATTAATTACCAATAATAAGTTAATGTAATGGTAGTTAATAATATCAATATTTTCATTCAAGTTAAGGCTTTGGGGGTCTTGCAGATCACCTCCCTATCTTGAGGTCATAAGAATATTTCCTAAAATTTTTAAAACTGATTTTACAACTCATTAATGGGCTGTGACTTACAATTTGAAGAATACTGGCTTCATTATGACATTAGCATAGCTTTATATGTCTTTTGTAGGTTTTTAAAATAGTAACCATTCTAGTGGGTATCAAATGGTATCTCACTGTGGTTCTGAATTGCATTTTCCTAATACCTAATGATGATGAGCATCTTTTCATGTGCTTTTGGCTATTTGTATATTTTTTGAGAAATGTCTATTCAAATCCTTTGCCCATTTTAAAATTGGGTTGTTTGGCTTTTTGTTGTTGAGCTGAAGGATTTCTTTACATATTCTGAACATCTGTGAAAGAGACTGTTTTTTCCCCGGTGTGTGGTCTCTGCCCCCTTGTCAAAAAGCAGTTGGCCATAAATGTAAGGGTTGATTTCTGAGCTCTCAACTTTATTCCCTTGGTCTATATATCTGTCCTTGTGCCAGTACCATGCTGTTTTGACCACTGTACCTTCATACTGGTCTTTAAAGTCAGGCAATATGAGTCCTCTAATTTCATTCTTCATTTTCAAGATGGCTTTGGCTATTCAGGGCCCCTTACCCTTTCATATACATTTGATGAGTGGCTTTTCCATTTCTGCAAATAAGATTATTGGAATTTTGATTGGGATTATGTTGAGTCTCTAAATCAATTTGGGTAGAACTGACATCCTAATGATATTTAGTATTCTAGTCTATGACCACGGAATGTGCTTCTATTTATTTAGGTCTTCTTTGATTTCTTTAAGATTTTTTTCTGCATACAAGGCCTTTATATCTTTGGTTAGATTTATTCCTAGATATTTGATTATTTTAATTACTATTGTAAATGGAATTTTATTGATTTCCTCCTCAGATTGCTCATTACTATTGTATAGAAACACTACTGATTTTTGCGAGTTAATCTTGTACCCTGCCACTTTGTTGAATTCATTTATTAGCTCTAGGAGCTTTGTTGTAGATTTTTCAGGATTTTCTGTATATAAAGGATCATGTTAGCTGCAAATAGGGAAAAGTTTTACCTTTTTCTTTCCAATATGATGCCTTTAGTTCATTTTCTTGCCGAATTGCTCTGATTAGAACTTACGGTACAATGCAGAGTAACAGTGGTGACAGTGGGCATCCTTGTCTTGTTCCTGATGTGAGAGGGAAAGCTTTGTCTTTCACCACGGAGTAGAATGTTAGCGGTAGGTTTTTCTTATATACCCTTTATCATGATGAAGAAGTTTCTTTCTATTCCTAGTGTTTTAAGTGTTTTTAACAAGGGGTGCTGGATTTTGTCAAATGCTTTTTCTGCATCAATTGAGATGATCATGTGGTTTTCTCTCCTTCACTCTGTTAACATGATGTATTTTATTCATTCATTTTATGTTGAACGACCCTTGCATACCAGGGATAATCCCACCTGTTCGTGTTGTGTAATTCTTTTAATGTGCTGCTGGATTTGGTTTGCTAGCATTTGTCAGGATTTTTGTTATCTATATTCATAAGTGATATTAGTTATACTTTTTTTTTCTTGATGTATCTTTACCTGGCTTTCAGAGGGTGATGATGGCCTCATTGAAAGAGTTAGCTAGGAAGTGTTCCCTTCTCTTTAATTTTTGCAAGAATTTGAGCAGAATTGATGTTAATTCTTGGAATTATTTGGTAAATTGCCACTGTGAAGCCATCTGGTCCTGGGCTTTTCTTTTTTGGGAGGTTTTTGATTATGGATTCAATCTCTTTACTAGTTACTGGTTTATTGGTTTCTCCTTGAGTCAGTGTAGGTAGTTTGGGTCTAGGAATTTAATCTGTTATCTAATTTGTTGATGTAAAGTTCATAGAATCCTCTTAAAGTCCTTTTTATTTCAGTGGGGTCAGAAGTGATATCCCCCTTTTCATTTCTGATTTTAGTTATGTCCTCTCTTTTTCTTTGCTAGCCTAGCTATAAGTTGATTTTATTGATCTTTAAAAAAAAAAACCACTCTTGGTTTTGTTGATTCTTTACAATTTAAAATTCTCGATTTCATTTATTTTTGCTCTGTTCTTTATTTTCTTCCTTCCGTTTGCTTTGAATTTAGTCTATGCTTCTTTTCCTAGTTTTTCCAGTTTTGAGATTAGGTCTCTGATTTGAAATCTTTCTTCTTTTTAAATGTAAGTATTTAGGAGCTATAAATTTCCCTCACAACACTGCCTTTGCTGCACCTCCTAAGTTCCAGCTGGAACAGGGTCTGAGACTCACAAAGGAAGCACTGGCTGGCTCCAATTTGCCCTGAGTAGGAAATGAGGCAGGGAGCAAGAAGGGCACCAGGAGGTTCCTCCACAACTCCCCAAAGCTGCACTCTCTTGACTTGGCACCTGCCCAGCAAATGTAGCCCTTCAACTGTACTCCACAGCTCTGAAAAAGGATGTCTTTAAGTCTCCTCTGATGTGTCTGTTCAGGGTGGTTTGGAACAATCGCTGCCTCAGAGCTGAGCCCACAGCGATGCAAGGTAGCTAATCAAAAGCAGTGATCATGACTCTGATTGCTAAGCCCCTGAATCTTAGGGAACTGGGTTTTTATGTCCCTTTCTAACACCAGTTAAGTATGCCAGGGGCCAGACCCTACTGCTGCCTGCTATGCAAGTGAGTGATGGGCAATGGTAACAGAAATGCAGAAAGAGCAATTTACTGGTATTTATGGTAATTTAACAGTCGCTTTATCCTGCTGTTCTCCGAATGTTGTATAGTATTCTGCTGTTCTCTGGAACTTTAAAATAGTTGATTCAGACAGTTTCTGCCTATCCAATAGCTGTTCTGGTGGAAGGACTGATTCCTGGAGCTTCCTATTGTGCTATCTTCCTACATTTCCCCTCATAAATGTCTTCTTAATTTTAGGCATTTCCTTTATTTAATTCACTCAGCAAGAGATGCTGCTGCTATATCCTTAAATAGAGATTTCATGAGTGTTTCCTGTTACTTAAAAATCCTCAATGCCTCCCCAGTATATCATAAATTCTTTTCCTAATAACAAAATCTATAATTTGACCTCTTTCCATTCTACCTATTCAGCTTCATCTCTCATTACTACCCAATGTGCACCTCCCTCCACCTGTCAGACTGGTCTTCTTACAAACATTCTGCACTCATCCCTGTCTCTGTGCCTACACCTTCATTGGTTTCTCCGTCTAGAATGCACCCCACTATCTTCTCTCTATCCTCTGAGATCTTACACAGTGTTCAAGGACTGATATGAATCTACATAGCTCAGTTTTATACTTCCTTGATTGTTTACTTCTATGAAAACTTGTCATTCTAACATATCCCACTATGAGCTTGAAAATTTAGACTTTGGTTATAGAATCTTTATTTTTTAACTGGCAGAAATAATATTTAGACATGTTTTTCTTTAATTACTTCTTTAATGATATGCCATCTAAAGTTCATGTAGATGTTAAACTAAGAACATCTTATGTTAGCATCTTTATATTGTCTCAGCATGGTGGACACATAAAAGGTGGGTGCAGAATGAATGAATATTGGTTACTTCAGAATGAATAAGAAACTTTTCCCTCCTACTTTTTTCCTCACCTGCTTTAACTGAAAATGGCTTTTCCAGTAGAAATATCGTTTGTTTCCAGTGTGTTTTGGTTCTCTGGGGACCCGTAGAAAACATGACCTGCGTTGGAAGAGTTCAAAAGTATCTGATGAAGTACAAGATTTTTAATATCATGCTACATTAATCTACTACATCAAACACATGCTCCGATTGCTTACAACAGCAAACTGCTATGATCAAACACCTTGGGGCACAAAAATAAATTACAAAGTACTCTGCATAATTAGTTCTTATAACTCATGAGTACTTACCCTGTTGCAGCAGTTCCTCTCAAAATATATATCAAAGTAACCAGCAATTGCCTGTTTAAAAAAGAAAAGGACAAACAATTATTAAAATGATCACCCATGCAAAAACTGGTTACACAGTCTTTTAAGACATGGAAAATGAAAACCCATTTCAAAGATCAGATACCTCTAAAATTTATGACAGCTCACTACTTTTCTAGAAAAGATAGTGTAAGTAAAAACCAAGTAATGTGATTTTGCTTTCCCCCACAGAACTAACAAAGAGTAACAAGGTTAACCCAATAATTAATAGCTGATTTTATTAGAGAAATGATCATTAAACTAGTGAATATAAGAGACAATGTGGGGAGAGAACCAGCCACCCCACAGCCAATCCAGACTTGCCAACTGTGCTGGTTTGAAAGTAAAATATATTCCAAAAAAGCTGTATTTTAATCCTGATCCAATCTTGTGGGAGCAGTTGTTTCTTCTAATCCAGATTCAAGGCTGTAAATTGCGAACTTTTTATTAGATTATCTCCACAGAAATGTGGCATGCCCAATTGCAGGTATAATCTTTCGAGTAGATGGAGATGTGACTCCACCTCTTCCAAGTGGGTCTTGATTAGATTATCAGAGTCTTTAAACAGGGAAACATCTTGGAGGAACCTCAGAAAGGACAGAGCCAAGAGAGAGAGCCAACAGAAACTTCGGAACCCAGAGCTGACACAGATGACGATGCTTGGAGAACAGGGAGACATGGATGTTTGGGGAGGCTTGGAGCCCAGCAGATGTCACCATGAGATGTTAAGCAAGCCAGAACCTGGAGAAAGCCAAGGAGCCAAGAGATAAAAGCCAGCCTCAGAGAAGCAAAGGGAGGAACCCCATAGGAACAGAAGCTGAAAGCAATGGAACCTAGGAGTGAGGGACCAGCAGATGCCAGCCACATGACTTCCCAGCTAACAGAGCTGTTTCAGACCCACTGGCCTTCCTTGAGTTAAGGTATCTTTTCCTGGATGCCTCAGTTTGGCCATTTTTATAGGCTTAGAACTATAAACTCGTAAATTATTAAATCCCCCTTTTTAGAAGCCATTCCAGTTCTGGTATATTACATTCCAGCAGCTTGCAAACTAAAACACCAACTAAGGTCCAATTTGCAAGTTAAGCATTCTTGGATCTTCCTCTAGCTTTAGTTAAGTTGCCTAGTCCAGACAACTGCGGCTGCATGAGAGATCACAGAGAGACCAGCAGAAACCCTGTTTAGATAAGCCCAGTTCAGATTACGGAATCGTGAATAAATAAATATAAATGACTATGACTTCAAACTACTAAGTGTTAGGATAGTTTGTTAACACAACAATTAATAACTGAAACATATTCTTATATGCTAGCTCACGTAATTTCTTCTGACCTTATGCATCCAAATTTAAAGCAAAGCACCGCAAATAGTTTGTGATAGGATTAAAGATAAGAATTTTTTAAGTGTTACGTATTTTTTCTGAAAATAAAGTAAAAACCAATACTAGCACTCAAATAAAACTATGTTTAAGCAAATACTTAAGAAGAAACTCCAAAGAATTCTAACAGTTACTGGGAGATCTTCAAATAAATTAGCATACTCAAATAAATACATAATTTTCATTTTAAAAAAATAGCGTTCCTTTTTTTTTTCCCCACTTCAAGGAATGAGCTTCACTTAATCTATTTCCAAAACTGGCTTTAAATAAATCTTCTAAGGCGTTAAAAACAGGACACTGATTATTGAAAAAATCACTATAAAGTGAATTTGTGGACTCTGCTGTTTTCATTAAGAATGTGAAGTTTTCCTGATCTTGTAAGGTTAACAGGGATTGGGTCCAAACCAAATTCAGTAATTAACCTTGAGGTTCTTTATACTTTCAATACCAAGAAAGAATTGCATTACTATTTATAATTCTATCAAGCAGAATTATAAAGCAATGTAGCTATAAAACTCAGAAAACCATATAATCAGAATATTTCTAAAACATAACTTTCTGAATTGATTTCCTAATATTTAACCTACTCCTCCACCAAACTAATTCAACAGCATCTTAAATTTATTCCTGCATGCCTGTCTAGTTCACCACTATATACTTAGTGCCCAGAGCTGTGCCTGGGACAATAGAGACAATAAATAGTTCCTGAGTGCATGTGTGTATTGTATTTTGTATTGTATTGTATTTTGTATTGTATTGTATACAATACAGAAAAATTTGACCAACTCTCCAGAGAAGACACAATCAACATGCCAACTCCGATATGACACAGATGCTGATATTATTAAAGACTTTAAAGCAGCAATTTAACCCTGCTCCATGAGGTGAAAGAAAACAAACCAAAATGAATCGAAAGAAAGGAATTAACAGAGATATAGGAACTAATAAAAAAGAACCAAATGTATTTTGAAAAAAATATATATATTACCTGAAACAAAAAACTCCCCGGGCTGAAAAGCAGAATGGAAATAGGGGGAAAAAAAATCAGTGAATTTTTAGGTGGATAAATAGAAATTATTCAATTTGAAGAAGCAAGGGAAAAAGACTGAAATTAAATACAGAACCTCAGGGACCTGTGGATCTAACATATATATCTATAACTGAAGAACCACTTGGAAAAGAAGATGATACTGAAGCCAAAGAAATCTTCCAGTATATTATATCCATGAAAATATCTTTCAGGAATGAAGGTAAAATAAAGACATTTTCAAGTGAAAGAAAACTAAAAGAATTCATTGCCAACACATTTACTCTATAAAACATTCTAAAGGAAGTTCTTAAGCTGATGGGGAGTAATGGAAGGAAACTTGGAACATCAGGAATAAAGGAAAAAGCAAAGAAATAAGTAGCTGGGTAAATATAAAATTCTATTTTCCCTCCAAATTTCTTAAAAAAACTAGTGATTGTTGAAAACAAAAATTATAACAGCAGCTGATGTTTTTAACGTATGTAAATGTAATCATAAAGCTCAGTTGGAGTGGGGAGGATAAAATCATACCAACATATAGAAGTATTTATAAGACAACACCATTTTGTTGAATTTTTGTTTGTTTGTTTGCTTGGGAAATACATGGGCTGGGAATCGAACCTGGGTCTCCGGGCATAAGGCAAGAATTCTACCAGAAACTACCTTTGTACCTCCTGAAGAAGACTTCTTAAAGTCTGACACAAGGTAACAACTTATGATAAATGAAATTTTAATATCAAAATTAGGAGGCAAATAAAACAATAAATATTTGCAACATATATGCGTCCTTTGTGTGGAAAGCTACTACAAATCAATAAGACTGAAAGAAGAATGAACTAAAGACAAAGCAGAAAAGTCATCAAAGAAAAATCAAATGATTAATAAGCATGTGAAAAAATGTCCAATTTAGGAAAGAGATAAAACAAGCAGATACAATTTTCCTTTATCATGTTGGGGAAAATATTTTTTAAAAGATCATCTTCAGAATTAGTACTAATATGGAAAAAATAAAGTAACATAACCTTTCTAGAGGAAAATTTAGTATGCTATATTAAAATACTTAAAATGTTGGTATTGAAAAGAAGCCAGACACAAAATATTACATAGAGTATGGTTCCATATACATATAATTCAAAAACAACACAAATGACCTATGGTGTTATAAGTTGGGATAGTAATTATACTTACGATAGGGGTAGAAACTGGAAAGGGCTTTTTTTTTTTCCAAGATGGGCTTCTGGTCTCCTGGTAATATTAGGTTTCTTAGCCAAATGCTAAGTATACAGGGGATATTTGCTTTGTATAATTTTATGAAACTACACTTATTTGTGCAACTTTTTGTTTTGCAAATGTTTTGCGAATATTTATAAAATGTGCATACTCACTGACCCAGTAATTCTAAATGTTTAAAAAATGATTCTATGGAAATTATGTTTGCAAAGATTTAACAATAAGATGTTAAGTTTAACCCAAATTTTCAACAATAAGAGGTTAGTTAATAAATCATAATACTTCCATATAATGGGATACTATTTGGCCACTAAAAGTAGTACCGTATATACATATTTATTGATTTGGAAAAATATTCACTATATTATCAAGTAATAAGCAGTTCATCATATAGTATGAATGTTATAGGTACAAGTTGTTTTATGTTATGCAAATGTAAATATGTATGTCTGCATCTGGAAAGATACTCACCAAGCCATTGTTGGGAGTGATCTATAATATTTATATTCTCTGTGCTTATCTAAAATTTCTATTTCTCACAAAAAGTTAACAGCTTCTATAATAAGATATTTTTATTAATACTTGAGTTAAATGACCTATGACATTGCATGGAGAAGCATTCAAATATTCCCTTTGTCACAGCCACCCCCCAAAATAACTCATCTCCACCAAGGGCAACGGCAGTGTCTACCATGTAGCAGAAACTGAACAAATTTGAGAACAAGAATGAGAAGTTCCAAATGATATGAAAACATTTAAAAAAATTAATGATTTCAGTAAGTGAATTTCCTAGGGTTCACTTTATAATTATTCTTTAGGGTATACATAATATTTCAAGTACTCCTTATATTTTGCAAAAAAAAATTTGGGGAAAAAAATCTTAGTAAGCTAATAGAAACTTTTAAAAAAACCTGATAACATCAGAAAATGTGACCTGAAGGCTGGCATTACTAATATAGTAGAATGGTTATAGAATTAAAATTATAGAATGCAAATCTCAAAGAAGAGGACAGGTTTATATTCAAGTTTACAACAAGAAAAAGATTTGAGTATTCAGAGATTTTAGAACTGTCTTCCAGTTCTCAAATTCATTTATCTATGATTTTTTTTGCTGCAGAAATATCTTTAATAATTAAAACAGAGATTTAAAAAGAAAACTTTTAACATTAAAGGTAGTCATTTGGCAAAGCCATCCAATCAGCTGTGTCAACTGATTTGAAAGCAAAACTATTTATTTTGTCTGCAAAACATAAACATGCCACTTCTTTTCAATTAGAGTTTTACCACCTTGTTACCATCACTTTGACGGGCCATGTCTAGGTCTTTTAAATGCTAATTTCAATGAACTTTACTCTCTCTGTCAAAGTCATTCAAATATGAGAGTAAACAACAAAACACAGGAAATTGAAAAGGATGACTAATAGGCAATGGTAACAAATAACTGGAACTACAACTTGACCATGTGTTTGAGAAAGATCAGATAGGTTAGAAAGCTTCACCACATAATAAAATTCTCTTCTGTTCCACATTTATACCCTGTCAGGGACAATGAGAACTGCTCAGGAAAAAAAAATGCATTAAAATCAAGTGGGAGCTGGCTTAATCTATGACAGTTGGGACACAACTAAGTAAATGAAATTTCACTAAATTATACCATAGTCAGAAAATTTTTAGATACAAAGCCCCCTAGACTGAAAGAAGGGAGAATGGGTGGTCACTAATAATAATAAAAGCAATTACTAATAATAAACAATGATAATGTAAGAAAAGAGAATAAGAGGAAAATACATGCAAACAGTGAACTTCCAGGATAGTCTGACCACTCTTACAATGTGGTGAGACTCCTTCACAATTACACTAACACAAAGGCATGCAGCATTATTGGGCATCTTAAATATTTCTATGCATTTCAAAATGAGCTACTCACATCTTCTTTGTGGATTTCACAAAAAGGAAGAAAACACAACATTTACAAACTGAACCATTAAAATCTGTTTTACGCCTTATTTTTCTTGTTTATCTTATAAATATAAAGGTAAATGTAGTTCATCTTATACATGCTCATTTGAATAACAATGACTTGGATTAAAAATGAATTACTTTCTCATGTATTTCGGTGTAATTTCTTTAAAAAGGACACATCATGTATGTACTCAACAGGATGGCAGCCAATGAAGTAAGATCAGACTAGACCTTATGAGGAAGAAGGAAATTAAAAATTATCATTATCACTATCACCTGCAGGGAGTAATTTATCATTTCTGCTCTTCACTGGTATCATGTTCCAACAGCATGTGGTTACAGCAGATACAATTAGGCAGCTGGCCACAGGAGTAGGAAGATAATAGGCTTTTGATAGAGTTTATCCAAGCATGGAGATAGAGTGCTTGTAATCCATGCAGCAGAATCACTGTAACAAAAATACAATTCAGTTTTGGGTGGAGTATTTCTTTCAAGACTTTAAGATGGAATTTAAAAGCCAAGTGAGGATGAGTCTGAAGCAAGCAAAGAAAGAGTAAGTAGATGATGCAGACAAATATTATAGCTTACATCATCATATATAAATAAACCAACCAGATGAAAATACAAACATAAGCCATATAGCTCCAGCATGTGAAGCATGAACCTGCTAGTGGTAACTGGTATTTAAACTAAGACATAATCAACACATATGAAAATTATATATTATGATTTTCTCCCAATATTAACTGTACAATAATTGTAGACTCTTTCTTCTTCAATTAATTTTCTATTTTATCCCAAAAGAAAATTTGCATCTTTTCTATCTTTCATAATTCCTCTAGGAAACAATACTCATTAAGTGCCATATACCTCTCAAGGGATATTGCTGGATTGAGTGGTGTTCAGAAATAGACCAAGCAATATGGGAGGGAGCAAAACAGACCAAAAAAAAAGTCCAAAATAGTATTTTTTAAAAGGCACGTTTTACTGAAAATTTTGATAAAATCAATTTCGATCTACGGAAAAAGTTCCCAGATTATAACTGAAACTCCTTTTAAATTTATTTAGACTGCTCCCTTGTGATTCCAAAATTGCTTATTAAAGTGATTTTAAGTGGGGGTAGGCAAAAGGGACCATCTCTTCACAGCTTACAGCACAAATATTAATTGCTCTACATTTCTGCCTAGCTATAAACACAAGATATTACTGTTTATAAAGTTAAAATTTATTGATATATACCCATATACTTATCACTTTGTAAAGCCTTTTTTTTTTAATTTAAAAAAAGCATAACATACAGACAAAAAAGTGCATTTAAGTGTATATCTCGGTGAATTTTCAGGCCAAATACACTGGGAAACCAGCACCCAGATCAAGAAATGAAATCTCTTAGCACCCTGGTAGAACCCCTTGTGAACCTTGCCAATCCTAGCACTCCCTCCTCCTGATTTCTAAAAGTATAGATTAGTTTTCCTTATTTATATACATTGACATGAATAGGATCTCCTTATTAATACACTTTAACATAAACAGTAATATATTATGTCGTTTTTCGTGTCTGGCTAATATTGCTTAATATTAGTTGAGATTCGTCTGTATTGTTGCATATTGTTATAGATCATTGATTTTCATGGCTGTAAGATATTATGATATGCAAATGTACAACAATTTATCCAGTCTCTGTTGACAGTTGATTTCAGTTGAGGTTTTTATGAATAGGGCTGCTATGAACATTCTAGTCCATGTCTTTTGGTTAATATATGTACTCATTGTTGGGTGCTACTTAGTGGTAGAACTGCCAGTATGCACAATTTTACCACATCTGCTAAACTTTATTCCTTTATGTAATTCTGGCCTTCCATGTAGGGTCATTTTCTGTTTGCCTGAAAAACCTTTAGTACCTCCTTTAGTATGGGTCTGCTGAGACAAAAATCTTTTTTTGCTCTTTTTTTTTTCTGGTCAACTGAAAATCTTTATTTCAGCTTCATTCTTAAAAAATATTTTAGTTGGGTAGAATTCAGGGTTGGCAGTTATTTTCTTTCAGCACACTGAGGATTTTGTTTTGTCTGGCTTGTTTCTCCTTTTGAGAAATCATCTATGAGTCTTATTTATTTATTTATTTATTGAAGGTTATTCCAACTCTCCAGGCTGGCCTCAATAGCTGCTCTTAAGATTTTCTCTTTTGTTTCTGTAATTTTACTAGGATGTGTCCAAGTATACATTTCTTCTTTTTTTTAACTGAGATATCATATGCCCATTCTACTTACCTACAGTGAACAATTTAATGTTTTCTTTGGGATATTTACAAAGTTATGCAACCACCACCATAATCTAACTTTAGAACATTTTCATCATCCCCAAAAGAATTCCTGTATTCATTAGCAGTCATTCTCCATTTCCCCATTACCTCAGCCCCTGTTTATAGATTTGACTGTCTGGACACTTCATATAAATAGAATAGTCATACAATATGTGGTCTTTTGTGTGTGGCTTCTTTTACTTAGCATATCATTTCCAGGGTTCATCCATGATGTAGCATGCATCAGTACTTCATTCCCTTTTACTGCTGGAAAGATTCTATTATGTGGATATACCGTATTTTGTTTATCTGTTCTCCAGGAGATGGATATATGGATTTGTTTCTGCTTTTTAGCTATTATGAATAATTCTATAAACATTAAAAGTTTTTGTGTTGGCATATGTTTTCATTTCTCTTGGGTATTGTCATGGTCAAGTTCACGTGTCACCTTGGACAGGTGGTGGTACCCATTTTTTTTTTTTTTAATTTGCATATGGGCAGGAGGCACCAGGGATCGAACTCCAGACCTCCAGCACGGCAGGTTGGAGCTCTGCCTGCTGAGCCACAGCAGCTGCCCGGTGGTACCCATTTGTCTGGTTGGAAAAGTGCTGGCCTGTCTGTTGCTATGAGGGCATGTCATAGAATTAAATCATGATCATGTTGGCTGCATCCACAGCTGACTGAATTTGTAATCAGCCAAGGGGCATGTCTTCTGCTATGAGTGATGCTTATTTTAATCACTGGAAGGCTTTTAAAGAGGATTCAGAAGAGACAGTTTTTCTTCCTGTTTCAGCCTGTGAGCTTCTCCTGTGGAGTTCATCCAGACCCTTCATCAGAGTCATCAGCTTCAGAGCCTGCCCTACAGATTTTGGACTCTACATTCCCATGGTTACATGAGACAACTTTTATAAATTTTATATCTACAGATATCTCCTGCTGATTCTGTTTCTCTAGAGAACCCTAGCGAATACAGGTATGTATCTAGATATGGAAGGATTTTTTAATTTAGTCTGTTCAGGGTATGTTGTACTTCTTGAATTTGAGCTCAATGTCCTCTTGTTTTGGAAAATTGTCAGCCATTATTTCTTCAAATGTTGTTAGAAATATTCTCACCCTTTCTTTATGAAACTCCCATTTAAATATATATTAGAACTTCTCTTGCACCCTCTATGTCTCATGCCATTTCTTCTGCCTTGTCCTTGTATCTCTTGGTGTCCTCTGGGATATTTTCTTCTGACCTAAAGTACAGTTCATTAATTCTCTCTACACCAGTATTATATGCTGTTGAACTCATCTTTTATTTGGTTCTTTTTCAAACTTGCTATATATTATTTAAAAAATATTTCAAGTTCTTTTGTTTGAAATTTGCAATCACTTTCTCCTTGAACTCAGTAAGTGTAGTTATTTTAAAGTCCATGCCTGATATATGTAATACCTGGAGCATCTGGAGCTGTTTTTATTGCCTACTGTTTCAGCTGATTCTTAATCCGTGTTGTCATGTCCTTGAATGACTGATTACCTTTGATTATGTTCTGAATGTTGTATCTGAAAAACCACTTGTAGAAATAGTTTAGTGCTATAATTTTCTTCTAGAAAGAATTATTTCTGCAAAGAACCTGGATACTAGCAAAACAAGGTTACCTTAATTTAATTTCTGAGTCTGAGAATTTCCTGGGCCACTCAAGTGACATGAAGCTGTGCTGTAGTCCACACAAGGGCTCACGGACCTCTGGTTTGACCTATTCCTGGGTACAGTGCTTCAGAGTTCTAATACAAAGCATTAGGGGATTGCAAGAGCCCCATTTTTATCTTCCTAGCCATGCGAGGCTATCAAAACGGCTACTCAAGTCTTGTAGCTGCTTCCTCTAAATTGGCAAATGCCTTTAGGTAGAAAAAGGCCCCAAATGTTGGTCTCATTTTTTTGGATTTCCGTCTTTTTGAATCTTAGCTTGAGAATATGCTAATCTTTGATCTCTCTAATGCCTTCTAATAGGCTGTAGACTGTATTTTTCCCCCCAAGCTTTTTTTTTTTTTTTTTACATGGGCAGGCACCAGGAATCGAACCCGGGTCCTCTGGCATAGCAGGTGAGAACTCTGCCTGCTGAGCCACTGTGGCCTGCTCTCCCCCCAAGCTTTTGTAGTTTTATTCAGTAAAAGGGCTGTTTCAATTTATGTAGTCTACTATTACAGGAGGCAAATTCTCCAAATTGCATCATTCTTTCCTTTCTAAGGCTGTTTTTCTGTAACACTCTCCTCCCAATCTCTATTAACTAACTACTTCTTACTTGTTATGTCTCAGTTTAAATGTTACTTCCTCTAGGCAGCCTTCCCTAATCCCAGAGAGTAGATTATAATACATCCATTAAATGTCTCTGCATTCCCTGTAATAACACTCCCCATACTCACAATGCTTTTTTTGTTCAATGTCTGTAGACCTAATAAACCCTTAAGGGCAGTCTCTCCACATCTGCGACCACCTCCATATCCTCAACGCCTAAGCGCAATGCCTAGGAATTCTATCTAAATAGGGAAAACAACTGTGAAAATTTACTGAGGTGTGAAATTGCCTGGTATGTTCAGAGACTCTCAGCTTTTAATAGTAGCAAACTATAGGAAATCAATAATGATTTGTTAATTGAATGAAAAAAATAAACAAATGACAAAATAATATATGTTCAACTCCTACCAACCTTTGCAAAAAGGAAATCATGATGCCTTTTCTTCTCTTGTAACTTCCTATTTTTCTTTCAGAACTGAGATTAGATGTCAACTACTTAGAGACATCAGAACAAACAATTACTTACTCCTCACTAAAATAATGCATTAAAGAAAAGAAATCATATTTAAAGTGAAACCTTAAAGATGAGTAGGATTATTGAGGAAGAGGAAGAGTCTGCCAGATCAAGGTATCTTTTATATGTCCCTACTGTTAAATTTTATTACAGAATGCTATATTACAATTATCTATTTATATATTGGTCTCTCCTACAAAACGAAGTTCTTTGGGACTATGGAGTACATTTTATTCTTTGCTGCATTCATGGTGCTTAACAAAAATAAGACAGAAAACTAATAAAACCCCACTTCTGTGGGTGGGTAATCAAGCTCTACCAAATGCTACATGTCTTTATAAGCCTTCAGAAGAGATGAAACACTGAGAGAAGCTCCTTAATGGACAGGAAAAAAGGGGCAGGGTGGAAGGAGAAGATGTTATCTACCTTACATTCCACAAGTGAACAGGAATTTTTTTTTCTCTTCTGAAAAGCAAAGTGAGTTGAGCTTTGACTTCACCCTGAGCCTCTCTATAAAGTATCCAACATCTGGGGTAGGAACTAAAAATCTGATGGTCGTTCATTTATAATTTTCACTTAGAAGTTGTAATTTCAAGTGTTTGCCTGATATAAACTCGACACTATCAGGAGAGACAATGACTGGACATTTCTGAGACTGCTGGATTTGGGCTGACCTACCCTATATCTGTAGGTTTGGAGAAAAAAAATCAGAATGAATACTATGAAAAAAAATCAACCCTGGTTGACAGCCAGGACTTCACTTGTTTAAGAAAAAAGGGTATTCTGTAATAGTTCCAATTGCCATAGTGATCTAAAAATTACAAATTGTGACTTTCTGCAAAACCGTTGACAGAAAGGATATGTTTTTGCTTTGAGAGTAGCTAATTTGCATAAATGGAGCATTTTGAACACATTGCTTCTTTAACACATAAAATATTCAAGTATAAGTTTAGAGGTTTCATTGTACATCTTTGTCTGTAAAGAAACTGGTCTTTGAGGTGGTACTTAAGCCACCTTAATCAGTTAGGCCCTCCGATCCTGACAGAATGAGTAAATCATGTTCTTTATTGAAATCTTATAATCCTAAATCTCTATAAACAAACAGATAACATTAAAACATACCAAAACAAATAAATCCCAAATAACCCTTTAAGACCTGCAGAACTCATACTCTGAGTCTTAGGTGTCACACAGGTACCCAAAGTTCCAGGGAAATACCAGGTTATACATACACAGTACAGCATCTCAAAATTTAGAAATAACAATTACAGCTCCAGACAAAATGTGACCGCTATAAGAGCTTACAATCTAGGACCCAATTTTCTTACAAGTATTTTCTAAAAGAGACCATACAATATTTTCTCTTTTGTTTATGGCTAATTTTGCATCACATAATGTCTCCCAGGTTCATTCAACACATCCCATGCCTTGCAACTTCATCTCTTTCTGTAGCCGCATAATATTCACTCATATGTATAACCCCCAGTTTGCTGTTCTTCTTCTCAGTGTATCCTTCAGCCACCTCTATCCACTGGGCATCAAGTATAATGTCAAAAGTCAACAATTCATGTCTCACATTATCTTAATTTAGTTGTACAATCATCTATACTCTCAATTTTAGACAATTTTCATTGCTCCCAAGAGAAAGGTAACCAATAACACACCTTCACCAAACAGAAAATCCAAACCTGCCCTTAACTCTTGTCCTCTCCCCATTATTTATCCCTGGTATTGCTGTGGTACTTTTAATGTCTTCCTGCTAAACATAAACCATTGCATGCAATAGTAGTTTTCCCCTTCTACGCCTCTGTTATTTATTCTTTGAACATTTTTCGTACCTTAGAAGTAATTCATGCAAGAACTTATTTATACTTGTAGTGTTATTTGGTGGGATGCATGTCTCTAGATACAACCCCTTTCAATCATGTTCACGTCAATATGGCAATATTACTTATAGAACCACTAATGAACTGCCTCACTTCTATCCATTCCCTTACATTTAAGTTCAACCTCATTAGCTAGCTGTTCACCCATGTTTTAGTTAGGGTTCTTTAGAAACAGAACCAACAGGAAATATTTGTAAATATAAAGTTTATAAAAGTGTCTCACGTAACCATGGGAACACAGAGACCAAAATCTGCAGGGCAGGGAGTGAAGCTGACGACTCCGATGGAGGGTCTAGATGGAACTCCACAGGAGAGGCTTGTTGGCTGAAGTAGGAAAGAGAGCCTGTCTCTTCTGAATCCTCCTTAAAGGGCTTCCAGTGATTAGATTAAACATCACTCATTAAAGAAGACATTCCCCTTGGCTGATTACAAATGGAATCAGCTGTGGATGTAGCTGACATGATCATGACTTAATTCTATGAAATGTCCTCATAGCAAAAGACAGGCCAGCACTTGCCCAACCAGACGAACAGGTGCTACCACTTGGCCAAACTGACACATGAACCTGACCATGACAACCCATCTCTACCTTCTGTGTATCTCTAGGTCCCATATATTCTATATTACACGCCTCTGAGTTTACCTTTATCAAGGTCAAAAAAGTGAAATCATACTGTATCTATCCTTTTTTGTATGGCTTATTTCACTCAGCATTATGTCCTCAAGGTTCATCCATGTGATCATATGCTTCAGGATCTCATTTTGTCATACTGCTGTATAATATTCCATCGTATGTCTGTACTACATTTTGTTTATCCACTCATCTGTTGATGGGCACTTAAATTGTTTCCATCTTTTGGCAATTGTGAATAATGCTGCTATGAACATTAGTGTGCAATTTTCTGTTTGTGTCACTGCTTTCAGCTCTTCTGGGTATGTACTGAGTAGTGGTATTGATTGGTCATAGGGTAACTTGGTATGTAGTTTCCTAAGGAACTGTCAAACTGTCTTCCATTGCAGCTGTACCATTATACATTTCTACCAGCAGTGTATAAGTTCCAATTTCTCCATATCCTCTCCAACATTTGTAATTTCCTGTTTAATAGCAACCATTTTTATAGATGTGAGGTAGTATCTCATTGTAGTCTTGATCTGCATTTCCCTTACAGCTAATGAAAAGGAGCATCTCTTCATGTGCTTTTTTTTTTTTTTTTTGGGCATGGGTAGGCTCTTTGTGTGCTTTTTAGCCATCCGTATTTGCTCTTCAGAAAAATGTTTATTCATATCTTGAGACAATTCTGTAATTGGGTTGTTTGCTCTTTTGTTGTTGAGTTGTATGATTTCTTTATGTATACAGGATATCAAACTTTTATCCAATACATGGTTCCCAAGTATTTTCTCCAATTGAGTTAGCGGTCTCTTCATCTTTCTGACACAGTCTTTTGAGACACAGATGCATTTGATTTTGAGGAGTTCCCACTGACCTATTTTTTCTTTTGTTGCTTGTGCTTTGGGTGTAAAGTTAAGAAGCTACCTCTTATTACTAGGTCTTGAAGTTGTTTCTGTATATTTTCTTCTAGGAATTTAATGGTACTGGCTCTTACATTTAGGTCTTTGATCTACTTTGCATTAATTTTTATATAGGATGTCAGGTAAGGGTCCTCTTTCATTCTTCTGGCCATTGACATCCAGTTCTCCCATGCCCGTTTACTGAAAAGACTGTTTTGTCCCAGTTCAGTGGATTTGAGAGCTTGTTGAAGATCAGTTGACCGCAGATTTGGTGGTGTATTTCTGCATTCTTCATTCTATTCCATTGGTCAATACTTCTATCTTTGTGCCAGTACCATGCAGTTTTGATCTCTGTGGCTTTATAAGAAGTTTTGAAATCAGAAAGTGTTAATCCTCCCACTGCATTCTTCTTTTTTAGGGTTTTTTTTTAGCTATTTGAGGTTTCTTTTCTTTCCAAATGATCTTGATAACTAGCTTTCCAAGTCTTCAAAGTAGGTGGTTGTAATTTTGATTGGTATTGCACTGAATCTGTAGATCAATCTGGGTAGAACTGATATCTTAAGTACATTTAACCTTCCTATCCATGAGCAGGAACCGTCTTTCTACCTATTTAGACCTTCTTTGATTTCTTTTAGCAACGTTTTGTGGCTTTCTGTGTACAGGTCCTTTACATCCCTGGTTAAGTTTATTCCTAGACACCTGATTGTTTTAATTGCTATTCTGAATGGAATTTTTTCTTCGCCTCCTCAGTTAAGTCAATGCTGGTATATAGAAACATTACTGATTTCTGCACATTAATCTTATATCCCACAACTTTGTTGAATTTATTGGCTCAAGAAGCTTTGCTGTAGATTTGTATCATGCCGTCTGCAAAGAATGAAAGTTTCACTTCTTCCTTTCTGTATGGATGCCCTTTATTTCTTTTTCCTGACTGATTGCTCTTGCTAGAACTTCTAGTACAATGCTGGATAATAGTGGTGGTAGAGGGCATCCTTGCTTCATTCGCAATCTTAGGTGGAAAGCTTTCAGGCTCTCACCATTACAACGTTGGTTATGGGTTTTTCATAATATGCCCTTTATTATATACTGAGGAAGATTCCTTTGATTCCTACCTTTTGAGGTGCTTTTATCAAAAAAGGATGCTGATTTTGTTGTCGAATGCTTTTTCAGCGTCAATCAAGATTATCCTGATTTTTCCTTTTTGATTTGTTAATGTGCTGTATTACATCGACTGATTTTCTTTTGTTGAACCACCCTTGCATTCCTGGTATAAACCCCACTTGGACATGGTGTATGATTCTTTTACTGTGTCACTGGATTTGATTTGTTAGTATTTTGCTGAGAATCTCTGCATCTATGTTCATTAAGGAGGTCGGCCTGTAGTTTTCCTTTCCTTACGGCATCTTTACCTGGTTTTGGTATTAGAGTAATGTTAGCTTCATAAAATGAGTTAGGTAGTGTTACTTTTCCCTCAAATTTTTGGAAGAGTTTGAGCAGGATTGGTGTTAGTTCTTTTTGGGATGTTTGATAAAATTCCCGTGTCATAATTATTTTATCTATTCTGCTCAGAATGCACTTTTTTTTTCTTTGTATGTTGTATGCAGGGGTCACATTTTATTCTTTTTCCATGTGAGTATCCCCTTATTGCAGCACCATTTGTTGAATTTTTGTTTGTTTGGGAAGTTTATTGGCCAGGAATTGAACCCAGGTCTCCTGCAAGGCAGGCGAGAATTCTACCACTGAACTACCCTCGCACTCCCTTCATAATCTACTTTTGCTGAACTATTTAGAAAGTAAATGCCAGAAATTATGTAATTTCTCTTCTACATACCTCAATTTGTATCTCTATATGGATGATCTCTTATATAACTATATTGCCTTTATCACACATAACTGAATCCTCAATAATTCTTTGGTATTATATGAGCCCATAGAGTGAATTTTAGTATCTGTCTTCTCCTTTATAGCACTGTTTTGGCTTATTATTATATTCTTAGTGCTGCTCTTAGCATATTACTACTACTCAGATAAAACAATATCCTAGGAATAAATGGAGAGATTTAAGTGTTCTCACTGCCAGCCTAACCCAATTCCAAAGACTCAAATTTCAGAAGAGTAAAATGCTCAGGACCATGCGTTAGAGCACATGGTCGTTCACACTAGGAGAAATCTAAAACCGACTGTAGAGATAGAATCATATAATTAGAAACACTCTCCCTCCTAAGACATAAAATTTACTTAATGAAGCCTCTTAAAATATATACCAGATGTCCCACTAAAATCTATTCTGCAAGTTCGAGACAACTCTTAGTATTTCTACCCAGCACAGATGTGTTTTAATAATTAGTTTCTTTAGCTGATTAGCTTTGCAAGGTCAAAATTAGGTCAATTTACACCCCAAAGTACTAAGAACTGATTTAACATGAAGAATGCGTCTAGAAACAGCAGGTTTCTACTGTCAGAAATGTTTAAAAAGCTATGGAAGAGGATTTAAAGAACACAATTGAAAAGAAAATGGCTTTTATTGATGTCTATTTCTTAAGACATTAGAAGAATTTAAAGCTTAATTAAAAAATAAAGTGAAAAGAAAGAGTACCATGACTAAGGAGACAGTAACATTTAAATTGTAAACATATTAAAGTTTCTCTTACTAGCATATGCATTAGCCTCCAAAAACTATCTCCTCCCTCTGAGCTGCTACTAAGATTGCCAAGGCAGTGGTCTCTGTTAACTATAGCAAACTACAAACTCAGCTTTGTTTTATTTTAGTGGTCTTTTGGGAAGCTGGCAGGAAAGAGAGGCCTGATCTTATACTCAAGACACTGTAAACAAAGTTAAGTGGTACCCAGCGCTGACCCATCTCAATTCGTGATTATAGCAAAGAGATCAGCCCCTCACTCTAGCTGCCTGACAGGAAAATGCATGCCCTTCTATGGAAAAGTATTCCACTGTGGTTAATAACACCCTTACACAATGTCTAAAATAAAATAATGAAATACGAAGAGAAACAGGAAAATATAACCCATAATCCAAAGAAAAAAAGCAACAGAAACAGAACCATAAATGATTCAGGGAATCAGCAAACAGACCTTAAAAGAACAATTGTAAATATTAAGGAATTTAGATAAAACATTGGGCAAATTGGTTAAAAAGATAAAGAATGAAAATTCTTAAATTAGAAATTCTAGAACTAAAAAACTCAGTAACTGAAATGAAATTATTTGGACTACCTTTTATCAGTATAAAGAACATAGAGGAAGAAAGGATCCCTGAACTAAAAAGTGAATAGAAATTATCCAAAAATGAACTAATTAAATGGTTAACATATTTTTTAGTCTTTTTCTGTCAATCTTTTTATCCTTAGAAATTGAATAGACTCTCTCATTTAAAATAAAATATTTTTTGGAGAGGGGAAAAGGTTTTTGTCCTCCCCATGAATTTTGGCTGTAAAAATTAACCATCAACTATAACTTCTCCAGAACTGTGCTTCCAGTTCCAGGCCACCCTGAATAGTACCTGTTTCCTCTCACTCAAGTGTGCTCTCTTCAGGGAAGGGAACATGTTTTATTTATTTTTTTTAGTGCCCACAGATTCTAAACAAGAACCAGGTACAGTCATATTTAATATTTGCGTAATGAACTGAAACAGATCTATGTAGTTTGATGACATCCAAAATAAAGACTTTAAGAGGATAAGCAAAAAAAAAAGCTATCTAAAAAGGAAATCTTCTGTTTCCATTTCAAACCATTAGCTCATCTAACAAGGGAAATGCCTAAGAAAAATAAATATTCTAGTAAAGTTTAAAGAGTTATTAAGAAACGTTTGTACAAACTGAAAATTGTTATACCAGTCATTTTCCCAATGCATATAAATAGAAAGGCAGAAAATAAAATATTATGCTGAAATTAAAATATAAAATGACTACTTTAAGGGAAGATGATATATCAATTAAAATTTTTTACCTGTTTGATAAGCACATAATATATGTGTGCATGCAATCTGATAAAAACATTTTATTTTCATTTTTAAGGTAAATAATGTTATACAAAACGTATTATTAAAAGCAATTTCATGTAAACCTAGCATTATGCGAGAAGATGCTAGCTGACAATACTGACTACTTCTATAGCCCTCTGATCCTGGAACATAGCAATGGTGAAAGAAATCCCGCACCCGTTTTGTTCCAGCAGAATGCTTGCTGAAAAGAAATACCTCTTCCCGTATGACTTAGATAATACTTATGGATAACTCATGATAAGGCCAGACACAAACCATGTAAATTCCCCTTCTCTGCCTCACAGATGAGCTGAACTGTTTGTCCCCACTGATCAATGGGAACAAAAAACTTATTAACCCAACTTGGTTAAGTTTCTCTCCTTTCCCCAGAACCCTGAACTCTGACCCTCAGTCTCTCATGAAAACAGGCTGGCCTCAGGATAAAATATTCTCTGATCTTCTAGATCACCCTTTCATCCTATTTCCCCATACTTGGTTCTTTCCAATCTTGTTTACTACCCTTTTACCTAACCCTTGAGAAACTTGCAGATTTCATAGTTGGATAGATCTTCCTATGGCAATAACCTCCCTCCTCCTTTGCAACAGTTCCTTTCCAATAAAGTGTCTCCTTATGAAGTCTACATTTATTTTATATTTGACATAATTTTAAACCTGTAGGAAGTTATCAACAGATGTCAATATAAATACTGCTGAATCAGAGTAAGAGAACATTATGCAATTACACATTGAGACTAAAAATAAACTAAAACTCTGAAGACAAAACATATTAATTCTAAATTTTACAGCCTTACACCACTTGCTTTTAAATATCTATAAACTTTCCATTAAAAATAACAAACTTTATTACTCATTTACTACAAGATTAGTTAGGCTGATATAATAGATAGAATACCAGTTACTGACTAAACCTTCACACTCCATCATTAAAATAAGGGTAATTTTATCCAAACTGTCAATAAAATCATAAAATAGAGTAAAAAATGCCCAGAAAATTGCTATTGTATATGTACCTTACTGGTATTCAAAGGAAAATGATCCTTTAACCATTAGAGACAATCAAGACTCCAGGCATTTACAAATAAATATCTCATCATGTTTCAAGTTTGTAAATGCAGAACATTAAATACAAAATGTTATCAAATTTCTTGTGTGTGTGTGTGTGTGTGTATAGTTGCAAGGTTCTAACAATCTTTAAAAAGCCATCTAAAAAAACACCATTACAGGATACATGCCATTGAAATTAAATGCAAAGGGGTGTTCTTAGCATCTGATTAATTCAAAAGTCCAATTTACCCTACTTTTTAAATTAGGGCACAGATTTAGACTCTTATTAAGAAATGGTTATGTATAAATTTAAAATGGGCTTAAGCAGTCAGAAAAATTGTCCATTTTACTTTTTAGCTATGCATTCAAGTTTCAAGCATAAGAGAAAAAGCATTTTGATATAATTGAAGGTCTGTACTTAGAGTGCAGAGAAGAGTATCTGGTTTTGCACTGCTATCTAAAAAGCCGAGCATCTCCCTCACCAAAATTACTTTCTCTATCCCTGTACCAGGCATTGCTTTTTTTATTTTCTCTAATTCTTCTGGTAATATAAAGGTAAAAAAAAAAATTCCAACTAGACATTCAACCACTCTAATACCTTTATTATGGATTATTCCCAAGTAAGCAGGGCAGCTGATCTATCTATTCAAAGAGTCTAGGTTTAAGGAGCCACTTGCATAACAGCATCAGACTATTGATAGGAGAGGAGTAGAAGGAGCTGGTAAAGAACAAAAGATAGTTGGAGTAGAAATGGGTGGTGAATTAGAACTTGCAAATAATGAAAACCTATTAAAAGTATCAGGCCAAGACATGAAAGGACAAATATTGTATGATTACACTTAAATATCTAGAATAGGCAAATGCATGGAGATAGGAAGTAGACTAGAGATAGACCATGGACTGGGGTGAGGAGGAAATGGGGAGTTGTAACTATTCAGTGGGTACAGAGTTTGTTTGGAGAGACAAAAAATTTTTGGAAATAGTGTTGATGACTGCACAATATTGCAGCATTGTGAATATAAACAATGTCACTGAATAGTACCATTAAAAATATTTAAAATAGCAAACTTTGCTCCAAAATTGTAATCATGTCAGACTTAGAATAAGTATGTTGGGTAGGAAAGGAGGGTTCCAAGAAATGTAGATGCTTAACCATAAGCTTACTCTGAAAAAGCAGAAGAAAATGTTTCAAAGACTTCATTTCTGCTGCTACAAATTGATGGGATATATGACTTATTCATCATATAAATCTGTCCTGTCTCGGAGGAAAAGACCATTTTGATTTCATACATCCTCTAGCCCACTCCCAACAACTACTAGAGGACTGGCCAAAAATAAATTTTATAAATCTGTTTCAAATGCAACAGTTAGCCCGGTTCCTTCCATACTTTAACAATTTGTGCAATTCCACAAAAGTTTTCTGGGAGAGGAAAGAAAAAGGGTATTTTATTTCACAAGTAAAACATTACAGTGATTTTTTTTTCTTAACTTGTAAAACGGAAATATATTATTACCCACTTTAAATAACTATTGTGAGGACTACATGAAATAATGCTTATAAAGACTACACACTGCCTGACATGCAAGTGTTCAATGACTGTGAGTTATTAATATAACAGGAAAGACAATTTATATTAAAGGCATTCACCAAAATAATCTCAGAAAGATTAACATTCGATGCTAAGTGCTAAAATTTGTATCTTTAGTATGTAGTACATATCTAATAAATAAAGCCTGAAACAACAGATGCTTTTGGAGGTGAGTTACAGAAATATGTTATTCAGCAGTGACCAGACATACACAAGTCTACTCCAACCTCCTACCACCTTCCTCTTAAACCCTAGGCTTGCCTCTATACAAAACAGATGACTTTTATATTAAAATCATTTAGACAATAAAAACGTAAATCTAAAAGGTAACTTACAGATGTAAGATGTAAAAGTTTACTTTTGACTCATTTTTCTTATGGAAATCTGATTATCTAGGACAAATGCAGCAAGTACTTATTTGAGCTATATTATTCTTTAATACCAAATTTTGACTATAGTCTTTGGTTTAGACAGACCTTACCATGTTTTTTCTTTGTGTTTGCTATTTTACTCTGTAGATAAACAGAATAAAACTTAAGATCAAACAATAAATATAGTATCTTGTAATACAAAGCTTATTGCACTCTACTCCATATAATAGTAAGTAGAAAACAATTCTATACATTTTATGAAACTCTGTAGCACAGAACTACTGTAACTAAACCTACTTTCCAAGAACTGAGAGCTATGACCCAAGATCAGCGAAACAGATGTACCAAATGAAGATTTGGGAGGAGGGACTGACCAACACAGTGGGCCAGAAGCAGCTGGGTACACGACACTTGTGGTGCTCGTGGCAACTCTGAAGCAGACCAGCTCAAAGGTGTGGTTCCAGAAGTTGTCTGTTCCCTATCCTCTCCTCATGTCACTGGAAATTATCTTTTTCTCTTTAATAAATCCGTTTCTGCTTGGTTAGTTATCCAGAAAATAAAGAACATTTCAGTGAAAGCCAATAAACTCATCCATCTATATAAAGTTCAAAAATATGTACAACTAAAAACAGACAAGCACAGTTTTTCAGGTCTTCATTAGTTTTACATCTGCTCTACTTTGATTTATTTGAAGATCACTGGAAGCACATTTGAAATAATTGTTCTAAGTAATCCCTTAGACACTGATCAATTTTTGTTAATCAAGATGGTCCTTTTGAATTACTCAAGGATTAGTAACATCAAAACACAAGGTAAATCTGGGAGTTATAGGCATAAGACAGTAATTTCAACTGGCCAAATAATTCCAATTACTAAAAAGCAGAACTAGAAAATTTGGGGGAAATGAATGAGGAGAACAAAATTTTGTTTTTCATCAGACAAACAGATGAATACAACAGGTGCTCCAAAACCATAAATCAGGAATCTAGATATCTAACTTGTAAAAATTATACAAGCAACTTCACCTAAAAGAATTCCTCAAAACATAAAAGCATATTGTTTGTTAAACTCATTTGGACATAAAATTACTGGATCAAAATGAACGGAAACAATTTTAAAGAAGCTATGAAGTCTTTGGTGTGTCAACCTGAACAAAATATTTTAAAGATTTATGTTGAAAAGTCAAATTTAACATGACTATAATCTGCTTTATACAAAGTCTCCGATAATAAAATTTTGATAATAAATTAACTCTTGAAAATATCAGTATTTTAAAAACTGATTAATTTTTAAATATTAAAATTATTTATTTAAATTTATTAAAATTTATTTAAATTATTGAAAACTACCATGTACATAAGTTCATAATGAACAAAGGCCCACCTATTATTAGCATCTGAAGTCTCTGATAAAGGTAAAATTTAATATAAATACACATAACATAAATATTAGAAATTCTCTGAAGAACTACTTTTTTTTTTTTTTTTCATGGACAGGCACCAGGAATCAAACCCAGGTCTCCAGCATGGCAGGTGAGAATTCTGGCACTGAGCCACCATCGCACTGCTGGAAACAAACTATTTTTAAATAATCTTATATTTCTGGCTACATTATAATTGATTACACATTAACCCATTTAACAAGTCTTTAAGATAAAAAGAATTATTTTCATTTTATTTAAAGCATAATTGAACAGTCTTGGGTACAGATTACTTAGATAACTTGAAAAACAAACTTGTAAATGGAAGAACCAAATTTGAATCCAAAACTGCCTAATTTTTCTATAGCTCTTCTATATGCTTTTTATTATATCAGGTTGATTGTTTAAAAAAAGCTAATCACTATCAGTGTCTTATTTGTCATACATGATTAAAAAATATTCTACCAAATAAACATTTCTTATTTCCATCTAAATTAAGTGGTAAGAGTTATTGGGAGAGGTAAGACATGAACTTTTGTCTTTGAAGTGAAAGTTGAGTGCTCTCAATAAATTATTCAGGTATTAATGGAGAATCTGTAGAGAAAAATTTTTATGTAAACATTGTTCTCTATTATTTTCTCTACTGAACTAAGCTAACTTTTTTGAGGTCTACTGACCTATTAAAATAAATCTGTTCAATGATCTAGTAAAGGCAAAGATGGGACTGTCAAAGACAATAGTCTTTTTCATTTATCACAAGCCTGGTAATTAATGCATTAACCTGCCAATCAGCTGCACTGCTAGTGAAATTATAAAAGTAGAATGAAATAGCTTACCGTGCATATGGATGTCTTTGTGATTTTCAGGATAAAATCTGAAGAAAACTCCAAATCTGAGACAGACGTTGTATGGCAATCTATGTGCTATCCATTAAAAAGAGAGGGAGAGAGGAGTTTAGTAAAAATACTGGGAAAAAACATTATTTTTTTTTAATGCAAACCATGGTTTCATAAACCTTAGTCATTCAAATACCATTTTGGTGAGTATTTCCAAATATGAAGGCCACTAGCATTATCATTTACTTTTCCTTTAAATCACATTAGTATTTTCTTACTTAGGCTTGTCATAAGCAATAGCACATATCAAAATCATGGCTCTGATACTCAAAGTTTTCTAACACACTAAAAGACATAACTACATGAATTCAAATAAAGAATGCTTTTCTGTGTTCCACCTAATATTTTGTATACCACTGTGGTACACCCACAAAAACTTAGGGGACCATCTATAAATTATGTGTGAGAACAGTCAATATTTTTATAGGAAAAGTCTACTTGAAAACATATGCTAATGAAAAGGACAAATCAACTTCTTTTAAAATTCATTTTTACAACTGCATCTGGATAAACTTGTTAGATAATTAGTAAAGACCACAATTAGGAAGGAACAAACAATTAAAACTAACTATAAAGGTTCAACTAAGGAAAAAAAATGGCCAAATAATTTTTATTCTGCCCTGGTTCAAATCCTTCTCAATTTCACTCTGCAGAGTGGATGGAATTATCTTTCAGCTACAGGAGCCTGGTCAGAAGTGAGCTGTAAAGGCTGGCATTAGTTGATTTGCCATGAATGGATTATAATCCAATGAGTACAATTCACACATCAACATATGACTATAAACCTGAGACACTACACTATTTGAAATCGTTTGAGAAAAATTTTTTAAAGTTACAAGTAGTGTTCTTTTATTTGTAGGAGGATTGAGGAGCACAGAACAAGCTATATTTACTTAAAAAATAATTAACATTTAAAAAAAAAGTTATAGCTTTTTAAAACAAGTTTTTCAGTCCAAAATTTTCTATTAGAACCATTTATTCCTGGCAGTTTTTGGTATTGCTAGATCATTAGAGAGAGAGAAATTATTCCTTGCTCCAAATCTCCAGCTTTCTCTTCAACCTCAAGGCTTAGCTAGCTCTAACTGTCCTTTCATAATCTGAGCCTGAGCCAGAGTCCAAATAAATCCCTAACACTCAATACCAGTGTGCCAGAGCACCGAGTGGTCCTATATGCGTCAAGCTGGCTGTATTTTTTTTCCTTAAAAGCTGAATGCAATTTTAATTAGTTTGCTTTTGTTTAGAAACACTATATTTCCATTCTATGCTAATTTTTAACCCTTCAGTCATTTTTAAGAAAATTAATAAGCATTTACTGAATATCTACTTTGTGCAGAGAACAATAATGATGTTATGGAAGTAATAATGGGACTAAAAAGAGCAGACACTATCCTGAATCTAGGAAGGAACTATATTTGATTGTCTAGCTGAAACAGATGAATTATAACACAACTGTTCATTGCAAAGTTAATACACATAAATTCAACACAGCAAAATTCACAATAAAACTAGAGATTAACATGGTTAGAGTAAGATAATAAAACAAAAGGAATTAGCGGAGAAAATCTGAACATAGTAGGCCTTTAGCTTGGTGAGCAGAATTACTCTAATTATAATTACTTAATCTGAAAAGGCTGGAAGCAATTTGAATGAAAGAAGTTAATCTGCGTGTAATATATGGTATGAATGATCTGACTGTAAATGAGAGACTAATAAAGCAGGGAGTGGTGATGAAGCAGAAATGACAACAGAGGAGGACTTTTGCCTTAACAAAATCAAAGTAAATGATTCAACCTGTTTAGAGTCAGAGTTTAAGAATTATAAAAGTAAGTATAAGGAATTACAATAAAGAAAGAGAAGTGATTGTAAAGGAGTAATATAGAAAAGTGGCATCATGACCTCAGGGTGTTTTAGACTGATTAAAATTGGAAGAGTATATTTTTGAAGGCCCATATGTAAAAACAATGTATTAATTTCAAATACTGAAATTATAAATAAAACTAAGGAAAAACTGGCAAAAAAAAATTGGTAAAATATCGACCTTAATACAACATGGGTCTGAAATTAGAGTCTCTGAATCTATAACTTCCACAACAGCTTCTGGAATAACTGCTTTCTTCATGCAGGACATGTTGAAGCCATAGACGTCATCCCAAAAGGCAATTCTATCAGCGTGTTTATTCACATCACTCACTGCCACGAGGCTCATGGTGCAAATGTCAGGGTAGACTGTAACAAATAAAATGCCCAATATGTTAGCACTATCTCCTTTTACCACAGAACAATTAATATAGTTAAATAAAGGCTAAATACACTAGGATTTCTACACCTACTAGCAATGGGGGAGAAAAATTTCCCCCAAATTAATGAAGGTATAAATCAAGGAAACCAACCAAATTCTATCTTGGGGCATCTTTAAAAAAAGTATCTATTGTGATGGTAGTAAAAGAAGAACTCTAATTAGGGGTACCCATTATAGTAAGTAAAAGAACTAAAACAACAACAAAAACCCTGAAAGTATTTGTGAAAACTCACATTATGCTGAGGTTAAAAAACATCCAGAATATTGTTTAAAAACATAGCAAGAGTAAAAAATCATATGACGGAATTCTACAGTTGTGTAGAATAGTAGTTTGCACTATGTGCTCCAACTTTTAAAAGGAGAGATTTTATAAGCATCAAATATATGCCAGAAAAGCAGTTTTAATTTACAGACACTGAATTAGACATGTCTCTACACTCAAAAAATTTGAATTCAGACAATTCGGATAAATAAATGGTCAAAGGGCTATGTAAGGGGAAATACAGAGTACCATGAGAGCTCACAATAAAAATAGCTAATTAAGACTATTTAGAGCAGGGGAACGGGGATATTAGGTAAGACAATAACCAAACTCAAGTATATTAGGTGTTGGGAGGGAAAGTGTATTCCAAGCAGAAGGAACAGCGTGCATAAAGGGTCAAAATTAATAGATGGCGTGGCTCATATATACTCCAATTACAGAGACACAGTGAGATATAAGCTTAGAGGGGTAAGCAGTGACCAAATATATATAGCAGGGTAAGCCACATCAATAATTTGGACTTAATTCTAAGAACAATGATAATACAAATGAAAATTTTTATATAAGGTAGTGATTTGACCAAATTTCTAAAGACCACTAAGTGAGATATGGAGAACGAACAGGAGGATTCAAAACTGAAACACAAATTAAGAGAGAGTTGTAATAATCTGGGTGATTTGAACTAGAGTAGCTGTGGGAATGGAAAGAAGATACATTCAAAGGATATTTAGGAGGTATAACAGACAGTACTTTGAGTCTGGCTGGTTATGAAGGTGAGGAAGAGGGAAAAGTCAAGAATGGTAGATTTATCTTTAGCAAATGACAGATTATGATAACCCTTACAATAGGGTTTAAATAAGGGCAAATTCAAAATATCAGTTTAATATGAATATGAGTTTAATGCTTATGGGGCAAACAAGTAAAAATTCCAAACAGGCAACTAAATATACAGGTTTGAAATTGAGAAAACATATTTAGATTGAAGCTATATCTCAAGGGACCATAGCATATAAAAGGTTTCCTAGGGGGAGCACATTAGCAACACCAGAATGTAAGGGATGCGCAGAAAAGGAGGCTGAGAAGCTAGGGCAACAGAGTAAAAAGAAAACCAAGAGTAAGTGTTATGAAGACAAGGAAAGACAGGATTCAGGATTAAACTCTCTACTGATAAGTAAAAGTCTTTATGACAAAAACTTTTTACAAATGATACTGATTTTCTTTCCTTATTTTGACTAATAACAAAATTAACTTGCCCTTCTCATATCGCAGATTCAACATTTGGGGGATTCATGAATTAAAATACAAACCACATATTCCCAAATCAACAAACTAAGAGCAAGCATAAATGTGCTGAAAATAATTCTACGTAGCTAAGGTAGCTCAATACAAGATAAATAATTCCATGATTAACTAACCTTCAGACTTAAACAGTAGGGAAACTATCCTTTCCTTCCTTCAAACTTTTTCCAGCTACAGTATTGGAAATTTTATTATCCAGTAACAGCAGTAAGGCTGAAGTTCCACTAAACTGTCCTCCAAATTAGCCCATGAGATCTGCTGTCATTAAAATTACTGTTTCTAATATGAGCAGGGACTCAGGGAATTGAATGACAATATGAAGCGCACGAATATACGTGTTGTGGGTATCCCAGAAGGAGAAAAGAAGGGAAAAGGAGGAGAAAAACTAATGGATGAAATTATCACTGAAAATTTCCCAACTCTTATGAAAGACTTAAAATTACAGATCCAAGATGTGCAGCGTACCCCAAAGAGAATAGATCCAAACAGACATACTCCAAGACATTTATTAATCAGAATGTCAGAAGTCAAAGAGAAAGAGAGAATCTTGAAAGCAGCAAAAGAAAAGCAATCCATCACATACAAGGGAAGCCCAATAAGACTATGAGCAGATCTCTATGCAGAAACCATGGCGGTAAGAAGACAGTGGGATGATATATTTAAATTATTAAAAGAGAAAAACTGCGAACCAAGAATTCTATATCCAGCAAAATTGTCCTTCAAAAATGAGGGAGAAATTAAAACATTTTCAGACAAAAAAATCACTGAGAGAATTTGTGACCAAGAGAACAGCTCTGCAAGAAATACTAAAGGGAGCACTAGAGACAGATACAAAGACAGAAGAGAGAGGTGTGGAGAAGAGTGTAGAAAGGAAGACTATGAGTAAAGGCAAAAAGAAGGAAAATTAGATATGACCTATAAAATCCAGAAGGCAACATAGTAGAAGACAGTACTACCCATGCAGAAATAACATTGAATGTTAATGGATTAAACTCTCCAATCAAAAGACAAAGTCTGGCAGAATGGATTAAAAAACAGTACCAATCTATATGCTGTCTCTACTCAAAGGACATGAGTGCAAGGACACAAATGGACATTTACACACCAATGTTTATAGCAGCATTATTTACAATTACCAAGAGATGGAAGCAGCCAAAATGTCCATCAACAGATGAGTGGCTAAACAAACTGTGGCATTTACATAAGATGGAATATTATGCAGCTGTAAGACCGAATAAAGTTATGAAGTATGTAACAACATGAATGGACCTTAAGGACATTATGCTGAGTGTGATTACCCAGAAACAAAAGGACAAATACTGTATGGTCTCACTGATAGGAACTGACATTAGTGAATAAACTTGGAATATTTCGTTGGTGTTCTAGTTTGCTAGCTGCCAGAATGCAACACACCAGAGACGGATTGGCTTTTAATAAAAGGGGATTTATTTTGTTGGTTCTTCAGAGGAAAGGCAGCTAACTTTACACTGAGGTTCTTTCTTACATGGAAGGCACAGGATGGTCTCTGCTGGTCTTCTCTCCAGGCCCCTGGGTTCCGACAACTTTCCCCGGGGTGACTTCTTTCTCCATCTCCAAAGGCCTGGGCTGAGCTGCAAGTGCTGAGGTGAGGAATGCCGAGGTGCTTAGGCTGTGCTACGTTGCATTCTCTCATTTAAGCACCAGCCAGTTAAGTCAAACGTCACTCATTGTGGCAGACACGCCTCCTAGCCGACTGCAGATCTAATTAGCAACAAATGAGGTTCACGTACCATTGGCTTATGTCCACAGCAACAAGACTAGGTATGCTCACCTGGCCAAGTTGACAACTGAATCTAACTAACACAGTTGGTAACAGAGACCATCAGGAGATAGAAATAGGGTAAGATATTGGGTAATTGGAGCTGAAGGGATACAGATTGTGCAACAGGACTGAATATAAAAACTCAGAAATGGACAGCACAATATTACCTAACTGTAATACAATTATGTTAAAACACTGAATGAAGCTGCATATGAGAATGATAGAGGGAGGAGGGCTGGGGC